>CAUDMG010003621.1:512500-642500 GCA_958450375.1 Homarus gammarus
GGGAAGGAGAGAGGAGGGAAGGAGAGAGGAGGGAGGGAGGGAGGGAGGGAGGGAGGGAGGGAGGGAGTCTAACAGGAAGACAGATTCTTGACAGCGCCACATCCACCATTCCTCCACACCTGGTGAAATGACTTGGGTTTTGTGACCTGTGTGTAGTGTGGTGACCTGGTAGCGTTATGACCTGGTAGCGTGGTGACCTGTTAGCGTGGTGACCTGTGGTAGCCGGGTCACCACCACCTCACCGTCAACATGCCGACAAATTGGGGTCGTGATTAGTCATTAACACACAAAATTGAAATCTGGTGAATTTTGGATGAATATAAGATTTATCACTGGGTGTGTGTGTGTGTGTGTGTGTGTGTGTGTGTGTGTGTGTGTGTGTATGTGTGTGTGCGTGTGTGTGTGTGTGTGTGTGTATGTGTGTGTGCGTGTGTGTGTGTGCATGTGTGTGTGTGTGTGTGTGTGTGCGTGTGTGTGTGTGTGTGTGTGTGTGTGTGTGTGCCTGTCACAGAACGGACCTGAAGACTTAACAGGGCGGACCGCAGAAGGGGCCTGAAGACCAGACGGGACGGACCTGATCCATTGTATGTTAGACCAAAGGCAAGGTTGAGTCGCCTCTATTTAGTTAAGTGCATCAGCCGGCCAGAGATGAGGGACGGTAGTGACCTGTGACCTGACCTGTGACCTGATAGATGGTATAGTGACCTGACCTGTGACCTGATAGATGATATAGTGACATTTTCCCCTCTTCCTTCCCTCCTCCCCTTTATCTCACACTGTCCTCACCTTCCCCAGCCATATGTCTACCAGCTCTGAAGGCTGAGGAGATGTAAGGAATGTCTGGCTGTCATGAAACGCCTGTCATGATTAATGTACGTACGACTTACTTTGTGGTGTGTGTGTGTGTGTGTGTGTGTGTAGGCTGGGTTTGGTGTACACGGCATAAGATATTGGTATTTTCTTTAGTCATTTATTAACCATTCAATGACCATCACTCTTCCTCCTCCTCCTCCTCCTCCTCCTCCTCCTCCCCTACAACACTAACCACCTGCATTGTAAACTTATTAATATCAGTTCAGTAGGTAGTGGAGGGGAGGGAAGGGGGGGGGGGAAGAAAAAGGGAAAGAGGGGTTGGGAGAGAGAGAGAGGGAAGAGGGGGGGGATCCATGTTGCAGCGCCGTAAGGAAAGTAATCAAAGTTTGGTTAAGTTTGGTCTCGTGGTACCAAATGAAGATTGATTTTATGTTGCCCAGCTAAGTCCAGTGTGGTTTATGGGTGTGTGTGTGTGTGAAGGGGGGAGGGGGATGAGAGGGGAGGGGGGTAGGAGAGGGGGTAGTGGGAGATGGTAGGGGGGAGTAGGTGTATTAATGGGGGTTATATGCATGGACCAACATACAGATGTATTTAAAATAGATGAGAGGTGTGTGTGTGTGTGTGTTTGTTTAAGCTCATGTGAATATATGGGAGTTCACGAAGAGAGAGAGAGAGAGAGAGAGAGAGAGAGAGAGTCATACATACATACTTATTCATGTGCTGTTGTATATTGTGATGTATTAACTCTCTTTCATTTAATTCTTCTTTATGGATTGGCTGAAGCTAATTATATACAAACATAATACAACACACACACACAGACACACACACACACACACACACACACACACACACACACACACACACACACACACACACACACACACTATAAGAGTCCTCACCCAACAAAAGCTACCAAGAAAAGTGAAATCAGATTAGCCTTAACGATTCAAATTCCTTCACTCAACAGAGGTTTCGTCCATTACTTGAAACTTTCAGCGCAAAAGTGTTCATTTTTTATCACAAACGAGCCTATTCAGCCAGTCGCCAGCTCTGCAATCACGACTGTTGATATTGCAAAGTTGCCATAAAATTACTAGCAATTATTGACATTTGCAGCTGTGACACCAAGTTCTCTCTCTCTCTCTCTCTCTCTCTCTCTCTCTCTCTCTCTCTCTCTCTCTCTCTCTCTCTCAGGAGAAAGAACAGGTGGAAGAGGAGGAGTTGGTAGAGTAAAGAGGAGGAGGAGACCCTCTTACCTTCTTTCCAACCCCACTCACTCAGTACTCTTCCCTCTCACTAGCTTTCTTTTATTTCCTCTCTCACTCCATCCCTCTCTTATTCCATCCCACTGACCCTCCCTCACCCTCCTACCTTCTCTCCCTCCCACCTCACCCCCCATCCCCCCAGACAGCTAGATGGACGTAGCCTAAACTCTCTTTTCCGCTGCATCAACAAATCTCATTTTCCATCTTCCTTTGAGATTCACAAGACTACTGCGGTAAGAGGCTTGTACTTGTTACATCCCTACTACCTGTGATGGCCCCACTACCTGTTATGGTCCCACTACCTGTGATGGTCTCACTACCTGTGACGGCCCCATAACAATAAAACTTACCTGTATACAATAATCCCTACAGGTATACAGGCCACATGTCACTTGGTTAAGGACGCAGTCTAATTATAATACATAATTAGCTCCGTAGTTTGTAGAGTTGGTGCACTGTGAAGAGGAGAAGGGGAGGGGAAGGGGAAGATGAGGAAGTAGCGGTAGTGGTGGTGGGGGTGACAGGAGCAGTGGTGTACGAGGAGGAGGTGGTGGTGGTGGTGGTGGAACAGGAAGTGGAGAAGTAGAACAATACGAAAGAAACAAACAAACAAGGAGGAGGAAGAGGAGGAGGTGAGAGCAGGAGGAGGAGGGGGGTGAGAGGAGGAGGAAGGAGGGGGTGAGAAAAGGTCAATAGCTCTCAAAATCGACCCCCGCGCCTACGTGTCCTCTCCTACCCTGGTTTTCCTCTTCACGCGTGTCCCTTTCTCTCCATGTCCTAATGTGACCTCCTTCTGTGTATTTCTATGTCCTATTGTGTCTCCTACCTACCCCCCCTCCCCAACCCCGTGTGTGTGTGTGTGTGTGTGACCTTTGCGTGACAAACCATATTCTGCTTCGCGTGCACCTGTCCCCCCCCAACCCCACCAATTTGACCTCTCCTCGCCATCTGTCCCTCCCCCCACCTCTCTCCTCCACCACCCCCTACTTGACATCTCTCCCCCATCCCCCCCACCAATCAACTTGCCGTCCTTGTCTCCCCCCTCCCTGTGTTTACATGTCCTCTGATTCCCTTTTCCCTCTCTGCCATGTCCCTCGCTGTGTCCTAGTCCCCGCCGTCCCCATGTCACCCCGGGTATGGTCACTCACATGCACTACAGCGACTCACACAACGAAGCGGTTATCTCTGCTCAGTTACACAACCTCGGGGATAAACTGACAGCGTTTACCTAACAGCTACCATCCTCGGCTTTAGTCCTGACAGCCTCGACCTCCCTCCCTACCCTCAAACAAGCCGACAGTCAGGTGAGAAAAATAATAAAATAAATACAACACAACACAGCCCATGGAGTGTTGTGGCGGCATGTTGATGAGCTTACAACTGTATATCACTACAACTATATAAAGGGAGTTGTGAGGTTATATACATCTACGTACAGACACATAGTTTATATATTAGTATCTTGTTTATTGTTTACTACCATTACGTAATTCATATGTAAACAAGAGGCAAAATTTTCCTACAGGAAGGCATCGAGGTGTACTTCCATTCTTATCCAATCGGTGTCAAGATGTTTTCACCCTTTCAGCCAATAGGTGTCAAGATGCTTTTCATCCTCAACCAATTAGCGTCACTGTGCTTGTAGTCTCTAGTCCAGTTAGTGACAATAAAGCTCTCGCTCTTATCCAATCAGCGTCACGGTTCTTAATACTCTTATTCAATTAGTGTTTACATTTTCTCGTCCAATCAAAATTCGTGTTTTTTGTGTTTTCTGTAGCGGGATTTTTTATTTCATTTTTTTATCTATTGCGATGGAGTGTAAAGTGGGTCTCAGGCTAAACCTTTCGAGTATCATGATCTAATTCTCTGAGTATGATGATTTAACCCCTTGAGTATGGTGACTTAACCTCTTGAATCGGATGAATGATTCCTTTGAGTACAATAACTAACCCCTTGAGTACGATCCCCAACCCCCTGAGAACGATGATTTAGCTCAAGTACTCATAATATTCTTCCAATGCTCCTCCCGTCTCCATCTCGTGAACACTGACGTAAAAACAAGGTGACCTCAGATAAATATGACTTTTTCCCGCCTCTTTAGTGTGTTTATTTACCACTACAGTGACTCATTCCTGTAACCCATTTATGTAACCACCACATAACATACAGATATTAAATAGAAAAAGGACAACACAGAAGGTGAAATCCCGGTAAATAAGTATGAGTGATGTGTGTGTGTGTGAAGGGAAGGGGGGGGGGGGGTAAAACTTGGTTGGCGGGAAGCCTCTCACCCACCAATCATCACCAGCCACACATTTAAGCCTCCACACCCACCAATCACCGCGAGCCAAACATTTGCGCGCCAATATTTTCTACCAATCATGGTGAGCCACACATTTGCCCGTTAAACATTTCCCACCAATAATCGTGAGCCACACATACACATTTGCGCGCCAGTATTTCCCGCCAAAACTTTTCCTTTTTCGAGCCTAAACAAGAGAATTGAGTTGATTCTAGTGCACGGGGAAGGTTAATAGGTTAGGGAGTTATTATTGCGTTATATACACGACCGAGAGAGAGAAGTGGCAGAGAAATGTCCCTCACACGAGCGCTCACTGCCACACACAACGCCACAAATGGAGTTGGTTCATTCCTGAGTGACGTCATCAGAACCATAAATTCCCATTTGCCAGTTCTGAAATACACGACCATTTTTTCTTCTTCTTATCCATACACACAACAGACCATATCCGTGTACTGTGTATGCCCATGTGTGTGTTTGTGTGTATGGAGGAGGGTAAAGAAATTCACACAAAATAAGTACTGTACATGCAACAATACTCAACAAATAACATAGTTCACCTGGACCATCACGATCCCAGGTGAGTCAAAATTTACCTAATCTAAATAAGGTTAATGTTAAAGGCTGTACATTATCCACCAAGTGTCAAAGACTATACCCACGAAGGCACAAGTACGTACTGTTCACTGATCCGGGAACATTTGCATAGAAGTGGAACATCATTAAGGTAATTACCGTAATGTGAGGAGTTTCATATACACCTGGACAGACAGAGGAGTGATAACGGTTAGGTGAAAACAAGATCCGTCTCACTTGGGCTAAATAGACCAATAAGAACTGCCTTTATCCGCATTAATCAACAAAATAATAATTAAGCCAATGTTCACGTGACCCCAGGTAAAGTTAACTCTCATAACTGGTAAGGTCAAGGCTACCGTGACCTAGCATGACCCGGGAAAGGTCATTGCAAGGCACTAATATTCACACACCAAGATCAAGATTCCAATGACCCGACATGACCCAGGAGAAGCCACTTGATCGGTGAGAGGGAAGAGGGGGGTGGAGGTACAGAACGACCCTCACACACCATCAAGGCAACAATCACAGCGCCCCCCCCCCCCCAACATTAACAATCTGACTGTGCTGTTGTAGTAGTATCACGGGCCAGATGCGATCACCTAAACGCTTTACGGCCGCAATAGTTCACTTTATTTAATCACAATTTCTCGGTGATGAAAACTAAAACCCAATTTGATGGCGCTATTAATAAAATGGTTTGGAGAGGAGGGAATGGGGAGGGGAGGGGGGGGAATGGGGAGAGGAGGAGAGGCAGATCGAGGCGTGTTGTGTGCCGATAGTTGCGGCGGCGGCCATAACAGAACCTGCCTGCCTACCGTGCCCATTACTCCACCTGCTCCATAATTTACGGTCGAATATAAGTCTCGATAAAGTTGATGCGAAACCATTAAAACAAAAAAAAAAACTGCCGCATCTCACAACACGACGCGTGATTATTGCGGGTTAACGCCGAGGGTACGGGGGACCTGGTGGCCTCCTAGTGTACCGGGAGAGCTCCAAGTGTACCGGGGAGCTCCTTGTGTACCGGGGAGCTCCTGGTGGCCTCCTAGTGTACCGGGAGAGCTCTTTGTGTACCGGGGAGCTCCTAGTGGCCTCCTAGTGTACCGGGGAGCTCCTAGTGGCTCTCGAGTGTACCGGGGTAACTAGAACCCCACGCATACACACATACATATATATTCAGGTAAGAGATGACACCGCCACCATTAGAGAGAAAGCAGTGTCGCTATCAGTTGTGGAGGGGATACAGCGCCACACTTAACCCTCTACAGGTCCACCTCCTAAAGAGAAAGACACTGTAAATATTCCTCCTTCTCCCCTTCCTTCCCTCTTCTCCTCGATCCCTCTCCTCCTCCTTCCTCCCTCCCTCCTCCCTACCTCCTTCACCCCCCTCTCTCCTTCCCTCTCCTCATTCTTCCCTTCACCCTCCTCGCTCCTTCACATATCTCCTCCCCCTTCCCTTCATTCCCCACCCTCCCTCCTTCCCTTCGCCCTCCCCCCCTCCCTCCATCTCCCTTCCTCCCTTCACCCTCTCTCCTTCTTTCCCTTTACCCCGACCCTCTCTCCTCCCCTCCCTTCACCGCCCCACCCTCAAGTTAGGTTAGGTTAGGTTACGTCAGGTTAGGTTAGGTTAGGTTACGTCAGGTTAGGTTAGGTTAGGTTAGGTTACGTCAGGTTAGGTTAGTGTAGCTTATTAAAGGCAGTGTCAACCAATATGAGGAGGAGGCGGCCAGAGCTGCTTGTGTTTGTGTTGGCAGACATCATGATACAGAGAGCTACTGAGATGTGAAAATAATGAAGGCACACACACCGCCACCACCACCGCTAATTAGCACCAGGTAAACCAGGTAGGAGGGAGAGGAGTGACAGGTAAGTGAAAAGTAACAGTGATGAATGAGAGTATATGCAGGTATGTTGCAGGTAACACACACACACACACACACACACACACACACACACACACACAGATAGACGTAAACATTCACAAACACATAGACATACATACACACATGCAGATACACATGAACACAGACGTACACAGACAGACAAACACACACACACACACACACGGACAAACAAACATATAAAATTTACTACAAGTTTGTTCAAATAAATTCACACAAACTTAATAAATGGTAAATATTGCGAGAGTATTTTTACCTCTGTGTTTATTAATAATTAGTAAAGCGGGTTTTTTAACACACTTTTTCCTGGTTATTGATGGTATTGATGAAGGTCAATTTACATCATTTACCTGAGTGATGGTATTGATGAAGGTCAATTTACATCATTTACCTGAGTGATGGTATTGATGAAGGTCAATTTACATCATTTACCTGAGTGATGGTATTGATGAAGGTCAATTTACATCATTTACCTGAGTGATGGTATTGATGAAGGTCAATTTACATCATTTACCTGAGTGATGGTATTGATGAAGGTCAATTTACATCATTTATCTGAGTGATGGTATTGATGAAGGTCAATTTACATCATTTACCTGAGTGATGGTATTGATGAAGGTCAATTTACATCATTTACCTGAGTGATGGTATTGATGAAGGTCAATTTACATCATTTACCTGAGTGATGGTATTGATGAAGGTCAATTTACATCATTTACCTGAGTGATGGTATTGATGAAGGTCAATTTACATCATTTACCTGAGTGATGGTATTGATGAAGGTCAATTTACATCATTTACCTGAGTGATGGTATTGATGAAGGTCAATTTACATCATTTACCTGAGTGATGGTATTGATGAAGGTCAATTTACATCATTTACCTGAGTGATGGTATTGATGAAGGTCAATTTACATCATTTACCTGAGTTGCTCATGTGAATAATTCTCTTTCTAGTGATAATGAAACTGTTAATAATGTGAAGGTGTTTAATATGTTTCTTTATGTCTACACCACTAACGACTCTCAGGTGGTGATAATGATGATAATAAACCAACAACAATAATAACACACACACACACACACACACACACACACACACACACACGAAATAACTAATAAACAATAAATACCGCAAAAAAAGTTAAAAATTAAAAGAAAAACTAGTTTGTTCAGGAGCGGCGGCTGGAGTAAGCCATTCCCGTCTTCGCCAGGCCGGGAACCGTCACATTTTGCCACGATCTACGCCCATACTCTCGCCTGGCGAACGACCTGGCCTAATCAACACACCTCGCTGGCTCTGCTCCCCCTCCCAACAGAAATCTTGTACTTTAGTGCCGGTATCGCACTCTCACCTGCCAAGTACCGACAGGTGAGAGAACCAGGTACCCCAGAGTCGGTATCACGCCTTTACCTGCCAAGTACCGACAGGTGAATTAGTGCCCAGGTACCTTCGTTCTTGGGTCAGGTATCGTTATTTAAGAGGTGGTGGTGGACAGATGATGGGAAGGGTGAAGAACAGATCGTAGACAGGTGAAACAGGAGGTAGACAGGTGGGGTAAGTGGTAGACAGGTGGGGTAGACGATAGACAGGTGAAGGCACAGGTGGTACAGGTAGTAGACAGGTGGGACAGGTGGTACACGGAGCTCTCAGGTGGCCATAAGGGATAAAACTTTGTTAATAAAAGAGATTAAGAATAATACCAAGAGGGAAACTGTTGACCAAGGGGGATTAACGGAGGAAGAGGAGGAGGAGGAATGTGGAGGAAGAGGAGGAAGAATGTGGAGGAAGAGAAGGAAGAATGTGGAGGAAGAGGAGGAAGAATGTGGAGGAAGAGGAGGAAGAATGTGGAGCAGGAGGAGGAGGAAGAATATAGAGGAGGTGGAGGAGGAAGAGGTGGAAGAAGAGTATGATAGACTAGTGAGGTGCACAGTGACCCTGGGTGTGCACAGTGACCCTGGGTGTGCACAGTGACCCTGGGTGTGCACAGTGAGCCTTGGTGTGCACAGTGACCCTGGGTGTGCACAGTGACCCTGGGTGTGCACAGTGAGCCTGGGTATACACAGTGAGCCTGGGTGTGCACAGTGACCCTGGGTGTGCACAGTGAGCCTTGGTGTGCACAGTGACCCTGGGTGTGCACAGTGACCCTGGGTGTGCACCGTGACCCTGGGTGTGCACAGTGAGCCTTGGTGTGCACAGTGACCCTGGGTGTGCACAGTGACCCTGGGTGTGCACAGTGAGCCTTGGTGTGCACAGTGACCCTGGGTGTGCACAGTGACCCTGGGTGTGCACAGTGAGCCTTGGTGTGCACAGTGACCCTGGGTGTGCACAGTGACCCTGGGTGTGCACAGTGACCCTGGGTGTGCACAGTGACCTCTTGGTAGGCTGGTGGTGGAAGGTGGCGTCGACTCTACTATATATAATCATACCATGTGGTCTCTCTCTCTCTCTCTCTCTCTCTCTCTCTCTCTCTCTCTCTCTCCCTCCTCCCCTCCCCTCCCCTCCCCTCCTCTCACTCGGCTCAACCTCCCCTGTGCCAACTTGTCAATCACTCTTCTTGCCACCACCCTAACCTCGCTACTACCTCTCCTTACTACTACCCCTGCCTTGCCACTACCCCTGCCTTGCTACTGCCCCTGCCTTGCTACTGCCCCTGCCTTGCTACTACCCCTGCCTTGCTACTGCCCCTGCCTTGCTACTGCCCCTGCCTTGCTACTGCCCCTGCCTTGCTACTGCCCCTGCCTTGCTACTACCCCTGCCTTGCTACTGCCCCTGCCTTGCTACTGCCCCTCTTTGGCACCACTTCTCCTTACCAATTAAATAACACAAGGAAAGGGAAGGGGGGTGGGGAGGGGAGGGGAGAGGTGGAAAGGAAGGGGTGAAGAAAGGAGGTTAGGAAAGAAGGAAAGGAAGGAAGAGAAGGGGGAAGGGAAAAAGGGAAGGAGGGAAGAGAGGGAAAGGGGTTGTATCTTCCCGCTGGTAAAAATCTCAAGGGGTGACTACTATAAACAGTGTCATACTTCCTCCACTTCCCCCCACCCTAAGTGTCTCTAAATTCACAGCAGTTCCATTTCCCCCGTTGCTGGAAGTTTAGCTCACACACACACACACACACACACACAGACACACACACAGACAAACACACACACACACACACACGCACAAACACACACACACACACACACACACACACACACACACAGACACACACACACACACACACACACACACACACACACACACACACACACACACACACACACACACAGGAGGAAGTTAAAGAGCTATATATAACAAGGAGCTAAATATTATTACTACTACTGGGTAGTGAGAATGCGAGGGTTTTTAAGTGTTAAGTGTTAGTGTTAAGTATTTCAAGTGTTGTAAGTGTTTTGAGTGGAAGTGTTGCGAGTGTTAGTTATTTGAGTGCTAAATGTAAGTGTTACGGTTTTGAGTTTCTAACCTAACCTAACTTAACAGTAACCTACCCTAACACTAACCTACCCTAACACTAACCTACCCTAACACTAACCTACCCATCTCAAGACTTCAGATCCTTGGGCCCCCCCCCCCCCCCCCGAGAGGCACTTCTCTGGGGGGTGAGTGTCTGTTGACCACACTATCAGGGGTTGTAATGGCAGGGCAGAGAAATTCCTGAATCAGAAGTCTTTTACGGTTCAATGGGGCGGAATAGTCATAGTTGTTGCACACCCTTGCAATACGCGATAAAAATGTTGCACTTAAGTTCAACCCGCGCTATTGTTCCGGTAAGTGCAATGCTTCACAATATTCCACCAATGATAATTAACATAGGAACTTTGTTGATGACTTTACTGATTTGGCTTTAACCTAACCTAACCTAACCTAACCTAACCCAACCTAACCTAACCCAACCTTGCACAGACTCTAAATTATCATAATGATCAAATAAAGTTAACGAGTGGACCCTACACTGGCTGGGGCCGCTAACACTACAACCAGTGTTATCTTTGGCATTAGTTATCCTCGGAATTAATCACCACTGAAATCATTTGGGCTTCCCTCCCCCCTCCCTCTCCCCCTCCCCCTCCCCCTTTAAACACTGTCCATTTTGATTTAGTAAACACACATACACACACATACGTTCACACACACACACACACACACACACACACACACACACACACACTTAACTAATGAGGAAGATGACTTTACCCCTTGAGTACAATTTAATCGTACATCAGGGATTACGTTAACGTACTCAACGGTTTAAGTCATAGTATTCAAGGGGTTAACTAATCGTACTCAAAGGGTTAAGGTATAATCACTGGACTAATTAATTGTACTCAAGGTGTTAACATAGTACTGAAGGGAATAATTAACGTAAGTAGGTGTGTGTGTGTGTGTGTGTGTGTGTGTGTGTGTGTGTGTGTGTGTGTGTGTGAGCTTGACGCACACACACACACACTCTGTCTCTCCCTCTCTCAGGTAGGTAGGTTGAGGGAAGCGACGGAAGGAGGGAGGAAGGAAAACAAGCAAGAAACTACTCTCATAATATCACCACAGAAAATAGCAAGAGCTGAGGAGGAAGAGAGAAGATAGGAGGAGGACAAGAGGAGGAGGAGGAGGATTGAGGACAGGAGGAAGAGATGGAGAAGGAAGAGAAGACGAGTAGGAGGGGTAGTAAGAGAAGGAAGAGAAGTAAGAGAAGGAAGATGAGGAGGACAGGAGGAGTAAGACAGAAGGAAGAGATGGAGAAGGAAGACGAGAAGGAAGAGAAGGAAGAAAAGGAAGAGAAGGAAGATGAGGAGGACAGGAGGAGTAAGACAGAAGGAAGAGATGGAGAAGGAAGACGAGAAGGAAGAGAAGGAAGAAAAGGAAGAGAAAGAAGAAGGAAGAAGAGGAGGACAGGAGGTAGCAGCATCATGTTTAAGCCAGTATTACACACCGGGGTCAGCTTTAAGTTCATTGTTGGTGTTGCTGTAATGGATGTGTTAAGTGAAGGAGCTGAGGGGGGGGGCGAGGGAGAGGGGGAGGGGGGGGGCGAGGGAGGGGAGGAGGAAGAGTAGGTAAAGAAGAAAAGGAAGGAGGATGAGAGGGTAAAAGAAAGGGTCAAGAGGAAGTGAGAGTAGGTAAAGAGGGAGTGAGAGAGAGAGAAGACAAGGAGGGAGGGAAGGAGAGAGGGAGAGAGAGTAGGGGGGGGTCAAAGAGGGTACCAGTGACGTCTATTGTTCACTCATGACCTGGCTGGCTGGCTGACTGGCTGGCTGGCTGGCTGGCTGGTAGGTAGGTAAGGAAAAAAACCCAAGAAGAATGAGTGAATGAACAATAACTACGAGAGAGGGAACATAAAGATTGGCAGATGTGGCAGAGGGGGAATAAATGAGGGAAGAGGGAGAGATGAGGAATGAAACACAGGGAGAGAAGAAAGACGAATGAAAGAGAGAACAAAAGGGAGGAGAGAGAAGATTAATAAAAGAGGGAAGAGGTAGAGGAATAAATGAGAGAGAGAGAGAGAGAGAGAGAGAGAGAGAGAGAGAGAGAGAGAGAGAGAGAGAGAGAGAGAGAGAGAAACAAAAGCAACAACAAAAACAAGGGTCAATAACCAACAACGAAGATCAAAGTAGGTGTAGACGAAACAACAAACAAACAAATCTATTAAATCCATCAACTACAATACTAAAAAAAAAGTTACCAATCAAGCGATAACCAACACGAGCATTAATAACATTTACCCTCAACTCTTGGTATTCTGAGTTCTCGCTTGAGGGTGGGAAAGGAGGAGGAGGAGGGGTAAGGAGGAGGAAGAGGGTGTAAAATGAAGGTGTAGGAGAAGGAGAGTGTAGGAAGAGAAGGAGGGTGAAGGAGGAGGAGGAGGAGGGGAGAGAGTGTGAGTTACGTAAGGGAAAAGAAAATCCGCGCACAGTTCCTTTAGATCGATGTTTATTTACATCAAAAAACGCGCGAATGAAAAAAAACACAAACCTTATTTACCTACTATATAAACATCGCAAACCCTCTAATAAAACATAGAAGGAATAAATATACAAAGAACACAAAGAAAAGAGAGACAGAAAGGAATAGAAGAGGTAGAAAAAATCTGGTTGGGTCGTGTGTTGTGGTGGTGGTGGTGGAAGAGAGAGGGCGTCCCGTTGCCATGGTGCGAGACGGCCCTCATGTGTACAGTACACCATTGATTATTATTATCGATATTGAGAAGCAGGACTTGTATAATGGCCCGCTTGTAGTCACTTGTTTATTTTCATTATTGATTTATTTTTGTACACCTGTCGATTATCTTCTAGTATTATTATTTTTTTACCTGTCGAAGCCTACTAAACGAGTGACCACCTTGATATTAACCTGACTTGACCTAACCTAATACTAATGTAACTTAACCTGACTTGACTTTACCTAATCTAACCTAACCTACCCTTACCTCACCTGACCTAACCCTATCTTAACCAGACGTAACCTAATCTAACCTGACCTAATGTTTTCCTTCTCCACACACACACACGAGGAAGCCCCCTAGCAGCACCTTCAGTAACCAATGCTGAGGATATATCGTAAGTCGCTTTACGGGGTATTGTGGCGCTTCCCGGAAAGGTCGCCCTAATTGTATATTAATGTGGGTGATTTGCTTAAACATCCAAGCACTGACAGGACCCCGCAACCACACGGCGCCGCACCGATAATAGTCACTAACTTGGGAGCTCTCATAACACTGGTTACATCCGCTACCGCAACTACCCACTGTCGGCACCGCTAGTACCCACTGTCGGCACCGCTAGTACCCGCTGTCGGCACCACTCTCTCCCTCTATACCCCTCTCCCCAGTTACTCTCACCCCCCCCCCCCTCTCTCATTTAGGTAGATAGCTTTATGACACGGCAAATATCTCACAATCGATATATTCTAATGCCGGTTCATTGGTGAGAGAGAGAGAGAGAGAGAGAGAGAGAGAGAGAGAGAGAGAGAGAGAGAGAGAATATCCCAGACATAAAAGAACCTCTATCACACGCATCTAAAATTCTACGTTGAATTTCATTACCAGTTTTAGCCAAAATCGTAAACAAATTCCCCCACATCTCCCCCAACCACCCCCACCACAAACACAGCCACGAGCGAGATTACACACACACACACACACACACACACACACACACAGGGAGACACAAGAGGGGAAGCCTCACCGTACAGGTATATACACCAGCCAGGACCCGCCTTCAGATTGGGCACATCGATCCCCGACAGGAGCGGCAGCAGGTACCTTCACTAGCTTATCAAAATAACATTTCTGGGAAGTAAGCGAGGCTGCATAATGAGCGTGGCTGTTAGCGAGCTCGGGAGGGGAGCACCTAACAATGACTTGATGGAGGGGGGCGTACCAGTCCTTCTCATGGGGAGGGGGGAGCACTACAGCCTCTCATGGGCATGCTTTGGTGAAGGTGGGAAGGGGTGAAAGGGAAGGGGAAGGGGGGAGGAGGGGGGTGGGATGAGGTGATGTTGGGGAATGGGGTGGAGTGGATGAGAGGCTGGATGAAGTACTGCAGAGAGAGAGTTGGGGAAGAAGGGGTCGCTTGGGTGGGGGGTGGAGAGGAACCTGGGGATAAGCTCCTTGGGGAGGGATAAGGTGGTGTTTGGGATGGATTGGATGAGGAGGGACAGATGGAGGGAAATAGGAAGGGTAGACGGTGATGATGGAGGGAAGGGCTCACTCAACAGTACCCGCGGTTAAGCTATAATACATGGCTCTCTTCTAAAGGCTGTCAGGGGATATATGTTTATTTTTTTTATCAATTCTCACCAAACTCCGATACAGATTGATGACGTCACTTATACCACCAGCTGAACAGTCGATGCTAATACTATCTATCTATATATCTATCTGTCTGTCTGTCTGTCTGTCTGTCTATCTGTCTGCTTCCTATTCGGTAAAGAGCGTGAGACTACAGCGGCCGGCCACTCAGAGAGCATATACCCCACACAACCACGTGGGTAGGAGTGTTTGTAAACAAAGCTCCCGGACCACGGCAACCACTCGGCTTTTTAAAAGACCTCGTATAAGGGAAGAAGCCAAAGGTAAACAAAAGCATCGATTAATTATTAATGAAGAAATACGAAAAGTTATGTAAATTCATTCTAAAAATGTCAATAATTTTAATAAAAGACAAAACAGCGCAAATAATCATGGGACAAAAATATTCAGTATCAGGTAACAAAACCAGAAGATTAATTGACAGTAGATTTAAATATTTACTAAAACATTACCTTACCTAACCTAATGCTAGCTTACCTACCTTGCGCACATCTGCTAATTACCTTTCTTACCTGCCCCACTTACCTACCTGGCTTACCTACCTGGCTTACCTACCTTTTAATGGATTGTTCATTGTTCAAGTCATTAGCTAGGTTCCCTCAGGAGGCGACCAGGCTAGAGACTGCCCCCCCCCCCCCTCATGACCCATTGTGCACGACTAACAATTGCAGAGGAGTGAATGTGTGTGTGTGTGTGAGTGTGTGTGTGTGTGTGTGAGTGTGTGAGTGTGTGTGTGTGTGTGTGTGTGTGTGTGATACATTATAAACCCACATTAACACATTTACTCGCTTTAGTTCTCGTTATTAATTACCTGTTGTTTATACCTGTGTATTAAATTAATTAACTCTCCCGGCTACACCTGCGTTATATGTTCTTTAGTCTTGATAACACTTATACATCTGTTCCATACCTGCCGTTCATTGATTACAGCACCTTATTCATATCTCTCATTGATTAGAGTCACACACCTGTTCCATACTCACCATTGTTTACAGCACCACACACCTGTTCCATACCTGCCATTGTTTACAGCACCATACACCTGTTCCATACTCACCATTGTTTACAGCACCACACACACCTGTTCCATACCTGCCATTGTTTACAGCACCACACACACTTGTTCCATACCTGCCATTGTTTACAGCACCACACACCTGTCACATATCAACAATTCTGTGTTAGAGCGTTACGGTTTAGAGTGTTACGGTTTAATGTGTTACGGTTTAGAGTGTTACAACAAAGTGTTACAATTAATTTTTAAAGTTTTGCTCGACATAATATAGTCTGATAGATTTTAATTTGGCGGGCCGTGGTACTTGTGCTGGTTGTGGTAGTAGTTGTGGTAGTGGTAGTGGTGGTAGTTATGGTAGTAGTTGTGGTGGTAGTGGTAGTGGTGGTTGATGTATACAGCTACTGTAATGTATTGGTGTACTAAAATAAAATATATAGTTTATTTACAACTTTTATTATAAAAGATAAACGGCCCAACACCCTACTCCACCACTCGAGTACTTCCACCTCCTCCACCTTCTCTATCTCCTCCTCCACCTTTTCTTCCTCCTCCATCACTTATCTACCTCCTTCTCCTCTTTCAACAGCACCACACACATCACAAGAGTGGCGAGGGTGAACATAGATCAGCTGTCTTTCTCTTCTTCCTCTTCTTTTTGAGGCAAACCGAAGAGCATGTGATGTTCCTCAAACAGTATGATATCGTTCACGTGCCACACCATCTGTTCCTCCTCCTCCACAGCAAGAGAGGACGATTCTCTCCCCCACTTAGCGAAACTAATAGTTGACTAGAGTTTATTGCTCTTGTTCTACACCCCAAGATGTGACTCGGTGCAGACAAGGTCAAGGAGAGTCGATGTTTTCATTCGGTGTTTATAAAGAGTACTTTTGGTGCTACGCCACTTAACCACACCGAACATGTGTTTGTCGTGATCCCCTCCAGAGCGATAACCTTTCCAGACGGAACAGTGTACGACCCTTCCACCCGCCCCTCACAGATTTTCACCCAACCATGTATTACTAGTGGTATAGTGAACATGTAGTACTTGTATGTGCTCCCTCCCCACACACAGCCCCCCACACTCACCCCCCACACTCAGCCAGTACTGTAGATAGACCGATTGTATAAGAAATATGTATACAACAGTTGATGTATACAGGGACTGTACTGTTGTGGTGGTAGTAGTTGTGGTGACCCAGGAGAGTGAGTCATGGTCTACGTAGATGAGCCGTGTGAAAAACTGCGCCCATCTGCCTCTGATGCGCACCATTTATAACCCAGCCCACGCCCACACCACCTCCCTCCTTACGCCGCCCACACACCCTATCGTTTCTTCCTGCTCACACGCCCACGATGCATCAGGCCGCCTATAAATACAAGCTATACACAACGCCGCCCACACGCCCGCCCGCCAGACACATTCTTAAAGTACACTTCTGTGGTTGCCTCCATAAAGTACTATAGCAACGGTACAATGGTACAATGCACAGGTACACTGGGACAATATACAGGTACATTAACACTCCTGTTCCTGGAATAATTATACGAACAGTTAATACACTTGATTAATTGTGTGTGTGTGTGTGAGAGAGAGAGAGAGAGAGAGAGAGAGAGAGAGAGAGAGAGAGAGAGAGAGAGAGAGAGAGAGAGAGAGACGCCCCACTAATTACACTCAGACTAAGTAAAGTGCAAAATGTGTGTGGGATTCATATAAATGTTAATGTGAGGCTGTGCTGGCCGGGGGGGGGGGGGGGGGTGTGGACCCTGAGAGAGAGAGAGAGAGAGTGAGAGAAGAGAAAAGGTAGGGGAGAATGGAAAGATGGGAGAGGTGACGGAGGGGAGAGAATGGTAGAGGTAAGGGAGAGAATGGTACAGGTAGGGGGGGTATAGAAGGATGGGAGGGGTAGATGGGAGATGAAAGGTTTGATGATCAGGTATTCAGATACAATAACACACACACACACACGCGCGCGCCCCACCTCTGCATCCTGAATTGACCCTCAATTTACTGTATAAACAAACAGATCCTACGAGCGGACGGAAGGACGGACAGACGGACGGGAGGGGAGGTAAGAGAGGGAGAGTGAGGAAGATGAAGTGAGATAGAAAGGTGAGAGAGTGAGGGAGAGTGAGGGAGAGTTAGATCCAGCCTCACTATAGCGGACCTGGTAATGAAATTATTCAGTGCATATATTTCTGGTGGCCTGGGACCTGCCTGGGACCTGCCTGGGACCGGCTTCAGTAATTACCATCGCCAGAGTTAATGTATAAAACTGTCAAATAAAGAGTTACCCCATTGTGAAGTAATAAACCATTTAAAATTAATTTGTTTACACCCTCAATAAAATCGCATTGGCCGAACACAGCTGACCTGGAGAACCTGATACATGTGAATGAAATCTGGGGACCTAGTACCTGTGAATATTGACCTGGGAGAACTAATACCTGCGAATATATGTACCTGAAGAACCTAGTACCTGGGAATATTGACCTGGGAGACCTAGTACCTGTAAATAAATACACTTGAGGACTGATTACCTGTGAAATATGGACGTGTGGAACCTTATACCTCTATACCCGTGAAATTATCAAAATCACCAACAGAGGGAACCCGGAACGTGTGAAATGTAAACAAAGACTTGATGAGCTGGTCCCAGATTTATAGTTAATGGTAATGTAAAAAAAAATTCCCCAGGATGGAGACGCGAGGATGAATCTGATTCGTTCACTCTAAACCACGACGCGAGGATAACGTAACGAGTGCAATGACGTCAGGAATTCACTCAGACGACATCAATAAAAAATACGTTGTTCTCACGTCTTCATCTACGACACAACGATGACGTCAACACTCACACCTCAACGACGAAGATAAAACATACAAATTAAAGCTCATATCTTTAACCACGATACAACCACGACCACCAGTGACGTCAAAACTACACCACCGTGACCCCCCCCCCAAAAGAATTCTTCCCGCATCTCAAGTTAACCGCCCCCCCCCCCCCCCCCATAAAAAAACAGCAGAGATAAGACAAGCATGTTTGAGTGTTGGCAGCAGCGAGGTGAACATTATAAGTGGAGGTGCTAAAACAGAGACTCACCGTGCGCCGAGAAACAAGCTAACGTCATAACCATTATTAAAGGAATTTTAACACATTAACGGGTCTTTAAGCGTCGTTAATGTGTATGTTAAATTACCTAACAACCACTAAGAAGTAAGAACAGATTATATACACGCCATTCTCTCTCTCTATCCTCCCTCCCTCACCCTCTCTCCTCTTGGTAGAGTTAATCCCAGAATAAACCACATCCTTCTAAAATATATATAAACGTTTTAAAATACAAAGTCATTTCCTTCTCAAACACATAACACGATTCCTGGTGGGAGATGTGCCAGCTAACGCCCAGGATGTGAGAGTGAGATGTGGCTGTCTGTCTAGGAAGGGTGGAAATTTTTACACCCGGTTCATAAGTGTTCTGAATTATAGGTTTGTTTACATTTTTCAAGTCTCAGTTGGACCGGGTTCCCTTCAGAAACAAATTCGAATCGATGTTGTTTATTGTTTGAGTGTGAGGGAATACTTCTAACAACAGCCTCTAAGACTGAGTTATGTTGCTACTATTTTATTAACCACTTCAGTACGATGATTTAACCACTTGAGTACGATGATTTAACCCTTAAGTATTGATGATGATGATAAATAATAATAATAATAATAATAATAATAATGCCAACACAAACTCTACGGGAAAACACCGCCCCATTACAGTATACACACACACACACACACACACACACACACACACACACACACACACACACACACACACACACACACCCTTAACTTACGTAGTGAAGACATGATGTAAAGTATGAGAAGATAAAAGAGTAACAACAAATAAAGTAAACGAGAAATAAATACAATAGTCAAAATAGTGTAAAAATGTAACTAAAAATAAAAATATGACAGAAAAATAAAGGAATAACAATAACCAAAGAAAAGACCAACAGGAAAAAACAGGAAGAATGAATCAAAAGGCAAAACAAAATAGAAGGAGCAAGAATAAAAAGCAGAAACAAGACGAACACACACACACGTAAGGTCTCACCATAACTCACGCCCACTGAGGCCTTTCCCCGATAACCACTAAGTATTCTCTAACATTCTTATACTGTATATATTTCCTCGTAGGCGAAGACGTGAGAGAAAAAGCCCTAACCTAACCTAACTTTAACCAAACTTAACTTTAACCTAACCTAACCTAACCTAACCTAACCTAACCTAACCTAACCTAACCTAACCTAACCTAAAACACCAATATAAAAAATGACGCCTAAATAAAAATATATTCTATATCAAGTAAACTTTTTTTTCGTAAGATTGTTTGAGAATGTGGACACTTGAGGACACCTGTGGACACCTGTGGACACCTGCGGACACCTGAGGACACCTGTGGACACCTGCGGACACCTGCGGACACCTGAGGACACCTGTGGACACCTGAGGACACAACAAGACTTATTGGATCACAACTTTTTTTCTCAGTAGGATGCAGGAGTGAGTCTGTTGTTTACTAGTGAGTGCCACCATGGGCCAGGGAGTGAGTGAGTGCCACCATGGGCCAGGGAGTGAGTGAGTGCCACCATGGGCCAGGGAGTGAGTGAGTGCCACCATGGGCCAGGGAGTGAGTGAGTGCCACCATGGGCCAGGGAGTGAGTGAGTGCCACCATGGGCCAGGGAGTGAGTGAGTGCCACCATGGGCCAGGGAGTGAGTGAGTGCCACCATGGGCCAGGGAGTGAGTGAGTGCCACCATGGGCCAGGGAGTGAGTGAGTGCCACCATGGGCCAGGAAGTGAGTGAGTGCCACCATGGGCCAGGGAGTGAGTGAGTGCCACCATGGGCCAGGGAGTGAGTGAGTGCCACCATGGGCCAGGGAGTGAGTAAGTGCCACCATGGACCAGGGAGTGAGTGAGTGCCAACATGGGCCAGGGAGTGAATGAGTGCCACGATCACCTGAGGGCCATAAAAATACCTGGCGAGCCCGTATCTGATGAGACCCATATACACCCTTCTCCACCCCCCCCCCCACCCCATACATACAACACCCAAACCATTCCTCTCAAACCTCATAGATATTAAATGTAACTCAACTCCTTCGGCCGACTTTTAAACTCGATATAAAAAAAACATGAAACTATTACAAAAAATAACGTAACCATATCGTGCATACTGGGACATCCGGGTCAGCATTCTTAAAGGTTCGTTCGTTAAGTTAATATGTTTCTTTTCTTAGCCTGACTTAAGTGAATTTAATTATGTTACGGTACAAAAAAAAAGGTAATTAAAATGGCGAGTTATTTTATTCATGCTAAGAAGATAAAATTACAGTAGGTTAGGTTAGGTTAGGTGGCCATAGTTCTCCATTATGAACGTTTACAAGCTGTCTTTATCAGTCAGTCCAAGATGCTGTATCTCTCTGGGGATAACAGCTTTTAACACCTTTCATATACCTGTCTTCTCCTGCCTGACTTCCCCTATCCTCCCCCACCTCCACCTGCCTCCACCTGCCACCACCTACCTCCACCTATCTTCCCCTACCATCACCTGCCACCACCTGCCTTCACCTGCCTCTCCCTATCTTCCCCTACCATCACCTGCCACCACCTTCCTTCACCTGCCTCTCCCTATCTTCCCCTACCATCACCTGCCACCACCTGCCTTCACCTGCCTCTCCCTATCTTCCCCTACCATCACCTGCCACCACCTGTAACACATGACTCACGAAATTGCACCAAAAAGATAAAATGAAAAAAAAATAGTCACCGGTATATAAAAAAACCCAGCTAAGCTTATGATCAGTTATATATAGCGGGGTCGAGGGTTCCCACACACACACCCGCTAAGGTGCACCTCAACTTACCTGTGCAACACCTGGGGGCGAGAACTTTAAAAAAAATCGTAAATTGTTTGTTTTATTTAAGAGAACGAGATAATGTACGAGTTAACGATACAGTCTCAGGGTAATTTTGATGATATTTAAGCTGTTATATATTGTGTGTTTTGAGGGTTAGGTTAGGTGCCCATATACAGCTGAGTGAACTAGAGACTCTTAGGGAGCAGGTGAGTGCTATATCCACTCAACCACCGCACCCTACCTGGCCTACGTGACCGACGCCCATAGGTTATTAATACAAGCGAGATATAATTAATGAAGGTAACAAACAATAGATAACAAGAACAACAACACCTTGTCTTAACTGATAACAATAAGAGATTAAAAATAACACACAATATAGTCTGAAATAAAAATAAGCGTGTGTGTGTGTGTGTACCAGATGACACACACACACACACACACACACACACACACACACACACACACACACACACACACACACACACACGTTATATACCAAGACACAAAGTTGTTTCATGTCTCGGTCTGGATATGTTAATTTGTGTAATGGCATCCCAAGAGGTAAGACTATTGGCTTCATACTGATGAGCGACCTGCAGCGTCCTACCACGACCTACAGCGTCCTACCACGACCTGCAGTGACCTATCACGACCTGCAGTGACCTAACCATGACCTGCAGTGACCTTTTCCATGACCTGCAGTGACCTTACGATGACCTGCAGTGACCTAACCATGACCTGCAGTGACCTTTTCCATGACCTGCAGTGACCTTACCATGACCTGCAGTACCTAACCATGACCTGCAGTGACCTACCATGACCTGCAGTGACCTACCACGACCTGCAGCGTCCTACCACGACCTGCAGTGACCTACCACGACCTGCAGCCTCCTACTACGACCTGCAGTAACCTACCACGACCTGCAGTGACCTACCACGACCTGCAGTGACCTTACCATGACCTGCAGTGACCTTGCCATGACCTGCAGTAACCTACCACGACCTGCAGTGACCTAAAACGACCTGCAGTGACCTTACCATGACCTGCAGTGACCTTACCATGACCTGCAGTGACCTTACCATGACCTGCAGTGACCTACCACGGCCTACAGTGACCTTACCATGACCTGCATTGATCTACCACGACCTACAGTGACCTACCACGACCTACAGTGACCCAGCATGACTCACCAAGACATGGACGAGTGAAATGGCTTAAATGAATCCATCAACCACATCACAACATCAAGGACACAACACAACTAACACCACTACAATAACGTCAATCACAACAATAACTTACATAACAGAAAAAACAGGCGATAACACGAACAAATACACGAGCAATAACAGGCAATAACATGCAATAACAAACAATAACAAGTAATAACACGCAGACAATAACACGAGCAATAAAACAGGCAGCAACACAAGCTATATCGCAGCCAATAACACAAGCAATAACAAGAGCAATAACATGAGCAATAACGTAAACGAGACGACTAATAACGCCAACAATAAGAGATAAAATAACGCGAGCAAATAACCCCCCAGGAATATCGTCAGCAATAACACGGAGAATAACACAAACAAAGCGAGGAATAACGGCAGCAATAACACATGCAATAACGAGACTTACCGAGTAGCACGAGAGTCTGGTAATGGCTAAAGAAGTGGAAAATAATGTTGACACACCAAACACTGATACAGACACAGCTTATACCGTGTATCTCAGTTTTACCGAGGCTAGGATCAATATGCTGGTGATAGTGGTAGTGGTGGTGGGTGATAGTGATGGTGGTAATAGTGGTAGTAGGTAGTGAGTGGTGGTGGTGGTGGTAATGGTGGTGGTTGGTAGTGAATGGTGGTGGTCGTGGTGATAGTGGAAGTGGTGGTGGTTGGTAGTGAATGGTGGTGGTCGTGGTGGTGGTGGTATTCACTGACACACACACACATACAGGTTCTAAAAATAGTATCGTGCCAACATTTGAACTTTGACCTTTTAACTGCTAATATTAGAAGTTTCCTGTACCGATGTTAAAAATATCCTCGTACACATAATTAAGAATATGCCTTAATACTAACAAAATACTATACAATAAGTAAAGGTAAAATACATCCTCATTAGTTGATTGAAAAAAAAGTATATGCTATCAATATATTAAATAAATGGTAAATAAAATCAATGTGTTTAAAATCCGTATATACTTCGTCAGCCATTATATTGACAGATTTCCACGGGGCTAAATGAAATCTGAAAGTATGTGGTATTCGAAATCCTTATTAAAACCTGTTTATATCAGTAAACTAGGATATGAAAGTGAGATTAATTATATTTGGGTAATATTTCCTGTCTTTGTGTGAAGTATTGTAAAATAAACAGTAATAAATTATAACTTGGGATACACTTGTTGGGATTGTCGAGGCGTCCGGAAAATACGTAATAATTTGAATAAAGAAATATGGATGCACCTTTTAAATACCTAAAACAAAGTTAGGTTAGGTTAGGTTGGGTTCAGTCGAGCATAAAAAAATACCCTAACCCCAGTAAGTGGTCAGAATTATTTGAGTTATTTAATATAATTGTTTTAAGTAAATAATTAATACTCGCAGGTGACGTTTACATAACAAAGTAGGATGGATATAATACGAGTCTACAGAAAGTCTCCAGACATAGATTCATGTTAGGCGTAGATATAAAATCATATTACACTTTTATTTTTATTTTTGGGGATCACGAAGGCATTCCGAATTCACGTAATGGTTGTGAAATTGCACACGATACAATTATAAATCACACAGCCCAATATCCTGGCTGAGCTTGTGCTTGTAGGGGAATATTTCTGTCTAAATATTGATTCAACCGAGAGATTACAGCAAAATTTCGGGTAACTAAAGCGTACATTATATTTCCAGTCATATTCTGTCTTAACCACAAGTAATTTTGAGTCACATCTGATAGACAGACTTAACTTTACCTCATCTAAACAATACTAAACTAGATTAATCTTAACCCAAATAGTCTATATGCATTTATTTCATTTATTTCTTCTTAATTAAGCTATCTAAAGAAAAGATTAACATAAAAATAGCTCAACTTTGAAAAGGTGAGAGATCTTGGGAAAGCGTCGTGTGATTTAGACATTGTATTCATTTAAGATCCATACTAGGCTATTATACACGGCTGTAAAACACAACAGACTAGTTTAACAAATGATAAACAAGCCAAACTAATTCACTTTTGATGTTATTGTTATATTCTGATTAACATTTCGCCTTGGTAAACACTTTGTTATTAAACAATGCAATAAGCGACACTGGAAAGATGTCTTTAAGTCCCATTTTCTTTGACAACTAAATACTGATGACCGACATTTAAATTTATACTATTACTTTTTGTTCGTGTGCATCTACAGTACTTAACACTATACAACGTATTTTTTATGACGAATAAAAGTAATTAACTATAGTACGGTTAAAGGTTTAAAGACACCAGTCACACCTCCACACTCAGTGATCCGAGCGCGGGAACGGCGGGGCGAGGCGTGAAGTGTGTCCTCCACCCACCTGTTTCTAATGTTTCTATGGACTTTTCATTTTAAAGATGGCTTTCTCCTCATCACGGGAAGTTTTCCGATATTTTATCCATCCTAGAACAGGCAACAGAAGCCTGAAATACCGAACCTTCCACGTCACAAGGTGTTGACAGAAGCTCCGGCCCGGGTCTCAATAATTATCGTTATTAATGGGAGACAGATAAGACACAACTTTCGTGATTACAGTCTTTGGTGCATACGAGGCTGCTTTAATTTTAATTGACAAACTTCATCCTTTGACATAAAGTACACATTTATCCTCGTCAGGTAAGGTTAAGTCTGGCAAGTTCATATTGGTTGTCATAATTCACTTAATACACAGTAACAAAGTCTATATACACCCAGCTTTCTAGCAATGATAAAGAGAGACCAGAGCAATACACCATACCAAATAAATAACAAAATGACATATAACCCAGTATACTAGAGCAAATATACGTTGCTTACCTTTAGTTAAATGGCCAATGCCGCCCTGCTTTGACCCCGTCAACAAACTCCTTCCTTCATTGTTCTATTTCACAAAAAAATACGTTCATAATATAATAAAATACATTACTGTGCCTTCATAGTAGATCCATATTGACTATTTCACACTTCTTGAGTCTGATAGGCGCTGTATAAGGAAATAAACGTCACGATAACGAACTTGCGTTACTACCACTCTTCCATTAACCGCGCGGTCGACGGCAGCGCCGGGTGGGGTTTGTGGCAACGTTTATTGTTGACGTCACAGTTGACAGGTAAATGGCTTGGCTTGGCTAGTTTGGAGAATAATGGCCACTT
The DNA here is from genome assembly GCA_958450375.1 of Homarus gammarus. Classification (NCBI taxonomy): domain Eukaryota; kingdom Metazoa; phylum Arthropoda; class Malacostraca; order Decapoda; family Nephropidae; genus Homarus; species Homarus gammarus. Next base: position 538,482 of record CAUDMG010003621.1, read on the forward strand.
CGCCTTTCGACTATTTCGGCCGGAGATAAATGAATGATTCAACAGTAAAAACAAAATATCCAAATTTATAATTACTTTTCTTTATCCTCTTCACCACCGATCAGCTCGTTAGCCGCTTAGGCGATCGGTTACGTCTCTGTTACGCACTATTGGCAAGTACTGGGCATTCACTGGCTCCTGAATGTATCTGAACCTGATCCAACCTACAGTGCTTATCCAGTCTGGTCTTGAAAGAGCTCACACTCGGAGCTGTTATAGCACTCTCTGGCAGATTGTTCCAAGAGTTCACAACTCTCACTCTGAAAAGGTTATCCCTCAGTTTCTGGGCTTGCTGCTTCTTCAACCTTGAGCTGTGACCCCTTGTGGGGCGAGCGTCCGCCAGCTCCAGGTAAGGGCACTCAACTGAGTAGTGTCCTTTGAGACGCTTGTACACCTCATTTAGATCTCCCCTTTCCCATCTGTAGTATAATAAGCTAGGCAGTTTTAGGCGCTCTGATCTCTCAGGGTAGCTGAGGTGCTGCAGGGCAGGTACCAGTCTGGTGGCCCTCCTGTGTTCATTTTCAATCAACTGACAGTCCCTAACATATCGAAGGGACCAGGCGGGGTGACAGTACTCCAAACGGGATGCACTTCACTCTTGAAGATCGTTACGAGGGGTGGACATCAAGATATCTGAATGGCCTTCTTATAAGACCTAATAATTTAGTTGCCTGATTCACCCTTTCCCAATGGCCCGAGAACTTCAGCTCGTTGTCAACATACACAACAAGGTCCTTTTCACATTGTCTCATTTAATGCAGTTTCTTCGTCCCGTTGGGACATATCATACGCCTCCTTACCATTGGTACGTCCCAGGTGCAGCCTCTTACACTTCATGACATTGAATCTTAGCAGCCATTCCTTCGACCATTATTTATATATATATATATATATATATATATATATATATATATATATATATATATACAAATAAGAGGTATACTTTAAGTGTATACAGGTATTTGTTTTTAAGAGGACGGGAAATAAAAGGTCATAATCCATAAATACTAGTCTCCCATTTTATTTTCTCTTGTATATCACAAAAGCAATTAACGCATTATACAAATAATATATGTAAGAATAATGTACTAATAATAAATCTTTTAATATTCCCTTTTATCAAGAGATCTGACTGAGGCAATGTCCACTAACAACTTTATATTGTCAGTGGCACTACAACTGCCATGCACTGATGTTTCATGTTTGGCATTGTACTTATCATTTAAGAAATTATATCAGTGCTAATTTCCTAGTAACACTAAAATCAAAGTACAGTACTTATAAATTGCCAATCACTCCTTTATAAAGTTTATGAAAAGCCTGACTTTAAAATAACAGGAGACACATCTCCTCATATAAAGCTTCAACAACAGTATATTATCAATCACCTCATTCAAACAATAAACTATGATTCTAACACTGCAATTCAGCCTCATTAATTCTGGCTAGGAATCTATGCAAAATATAGCATTCCTGCTCTAGATTACCAAATATAAATCTGGATATTGGTTTCAGAGTGGCCGCTGTGACAACCAACTATATCTTTGAATGAAGTAAACAGAGGAGTGCAGAGTTAATAAGGTTGAACTGTAACATTGGTCAGCACACACCCCTAACATGGGAATATGTACAGATGAAGTCCCTAAATAAGGTGTACTAGTATTTCTACAGAGCTGATGGCTGCTCTATTTTCTCCTGCAGAGCTGTCACCTGCTCTATTCTCTCCTAAAGAGCTGTTGGCTGCCCTAATCTCCTACATCTTCATTTTATCACAAGCAGGCAAACTATTCTGTGGCAAGGGCAACCATCCTAATACATAGTCATTTCACAATGATCACTTTCTCTCTGGAACCTGAAAGTGATCACTATAGAAACATATCCAGTGTTCAATAAGGACAGGAGGAGGAGGCATGTTTATTTACTACAATCGTTTTCGATGTATTAATGTGTCTGATTTATATGGAAAATGATTTTAAGATAAAATATATTTTAATTAATCGGGCCTTTCAATTGTAGAAGAAACTCATACAGCAATAATAAACAAACACTGTACAGGTGAGAAAATTCCATGGAGCATCCCTCACCACACCAGGGAGACAAGAACACTGTATATCTGAGAACTAAAATGATTGCTCCTAAAACATTTGATATTTAAGATCATGATGTGAGATGACAGAAGAAAGAATGCAGTCAATATAGCATTTTGTGGACTTGAATGATCCCAACAAAAGTGACACAAATAGGAATATCCTATTTATGTATTCTTTCAATCTCCTCAGCAACCACATCGAGTTATAACTGAGACTGGGAGCATCCTCAGTTGATATCAACAGTATTGTCCTAGTAATGAGAATATCTTCACAGCGATGAAAATAAGCTCATGACAGTCAGCATACCTAACAGATGAGAATATTTCACACATCCAGAGATTTAATAAGTTAGATGCATGGTGTAGTCTGCAACAACAGACACACTGAAGTAACAGTCATTCTGGGATAGAGAGATTCCCAATATAACAATTGTGTCTCAACAGAAATGTTTCTAAGCACTTGGTATGGTGCTCAGTAATAGAAAAAAATCACAAGATGTCACTTGATGTATCCAACTAGAAATTTATTTGAATTCGATTCATGATCAGGCAATGCTTATTAAGAAAATTTTAATCTATATATATATATAATCACATAACTAAGACCATCACACGAAGCACAAAATCAGTTGCTTCATTATTTTTTCTACAAGAAAAATGTATTAGACACTGAAATTCTTTCAAAGGTAACTTAAAAGAGGAAGCCAAGAGCTTCTTTGAGCAGTTATTGAATAAAAACAATGTTGCCATTTGCAAATTCTAAACCATGTGATAGCAGCATTATTTTATGTATACTTGAAGCCGCAGCCTGAGTTGCAACTTAAAAGGTTCCATGGAAGACAATTTGTAACCTATACTCATCATAAGGTTCAGTGGAAAATATAAGAAAAATGAACCTGTTGAGGTTGAGGCTACCATTATCTCCTGGTGACCACTGGCAACAGAATGTGGGAGCAAGGACGGCTGGCCGCATACAGAGGATTAACAATTTTTAATATTGGTAGTGGAGTCAGGCTCATTTTAACATTGCAATAACAATACAGAAAGCCTGAAAATGAAAATTCGATATCAACAAAATATTGCAAAACTATCTCAATACTGACTAACAGAAAATAATGTACAGTAGTTTCAAATAATAAAAAAAGTTATGTCATAAAAAAAATCTTCCTTTTTTTTTCAACAGTATGGTACATACAGACCATCCTAACTGAAATACACAAGTAGTAAATGAGATTATTTGCCACTGCAGAGATCACGGAGCTACCAAATTATTACTGGTAATACCAAATGATCAAATATTAAAATATTTTTAGTGTGTATTAATATATTTAAATATAAATCGATATAAGTTATATACCCAATCACATCAGCATTTTGCTTGTTTTTTCCTCAATGCCCAATATCAGTCACCTCTCACACAACACCTGAAGAAGTCTGCATGTTGGTTTGAATATTATGTGAATCAATGGTTGTTTCTGCAGAAATGCTTTGTATATTTTTATCCTTGCTACACAGACAGCATACAACTGTTCTTGTTCAGAAACTGGCCTCTGCCTATCACTAGTACTGTACTGAACTGAACTACCATTTATTCTCAAACTTGACTTTTTTCTCATGCCAGAGATACAAAAGCACAGCATGGTGGTACACTTTCTCTATCAATAAAAAGATAATCTTAGACGATTCATATTTCTATTATTCCTTTCCCTACTTATCTTATTCTATTGTCCTGCTTCAAGTTTTCCTGTTGAAATATAACTGCCAAAATGTCCTTTCCTTTATACACACACTCATTTATCTGTGCCAGTAGTTGATCACTGCTTAACATGCATTGCCACAAAGCCTACACATTCACACACACTTATTCAACAAAATCTTCGAGTGTTGTGGATGGATCTTTGACCCGAGGTGTGGACATGATAGTAACAATATTTTTGGTGACAGAAAGTGCCCTCCTGAAAATTTTAAGATAACCAACAGAAAATAGGAGATATTTAAAAATTATAAAGAATAACAATTGTCTTACCAACAGAATTTGAGAGATTGATCAAAATTCACAAGAGCAACAATAAGCAACATGCAATAATTAGAACCCTTGTATATGGAAGAATATTTAGATTTCACTGAATAAAAATTCATGCCTACAAATTTATTCCTTATACCATATTGTACCCTCGGGCTATATAAAAGAAAAATAGCAAATAGATATAACCATGTCATATATACTACAGTACAGCCTCATATTTAATGGGGCTTTGTATACATAAAATTGTGAGAACACAAATCTGTAAAATTGTGGGAAATTATGAGTTAGGTTCCAGGCACCGTTGGAACCATTCATTAAAATTTTTTTACTCCCTATACACTGTATTGCACTCTATTAAATAGCATTGATTGTACACTAAAATGTATAAGCATAACTAAAGTTTATTCTAATCAATAAACAGATTATTGAAGTTATGTCATCTCAGGACGAGGGCTGGTAAACACGCACACAACAGAATGGTGACCCAACACTGCATGTTCATGGCACAGCTGTTCCCCACACTCTGTTCTGTACAGTAGTGTTGTATAAATGACTAAGATATTAAAATATTAAGGTATGCATTTCATTTTCATTCATTTTAATGCTATAGTGAATGTGATGGGAGACGACACTCACCATCGCCATGTCATCAACCCCTGCCTATGGCCACCACATACTGTACTTCCAATGTCTGGTCTGACATTACATTACTTCATCTCGCTATATTAAACAGTAACATTTGTAGCGTAGTGCACATGATTTAGTGTAGATCAGTTTGTAACTGACAGGTGCCAGATGACATCCCTTACCATGGAAACACTAATGAACCAATCTGTGTGTGGGATGCATCCCCATTGTTCAATCAGTGACTAAACTACCTCACCATTATGCTTGTTGTCTTACAATCCACTGTAAGTGGTTACTGCTTCGGCCACGCTGCCATGAGAGTTTATAAGATAAAAATTATATTTAGGTAGAGAAATAATCGAGGAAAAATTATGTCCTTATTTCATTTTTCATATTAATGTAAATTCTGTCTATATAGATTGTTTATAAATGAAGGGTTACTAGATATTTAGAAAAACAAAAGCAAACAACTAATCAATATTGCCCGCTTGTTTTACACGGCATAAAACTTAAACTTACCGCAGTACGACCACTCATGCTACAGCCTACCTGGAGAAGAACTGCCCTTACAATCTGGTAGTTTTTCATATACAAGGCTAAAATTTTTGCAAATTAACTCCCAAATATAGTTAAATTAAAAACCACACACAAAAGCAATTAAATGTAGCATATTAGCATACAAGAAGTGTTAAATATATTGTGTGCGTATATAATTATAATTATATATACATATTCCATATACAGATTCCAGTTGTTACACCTACTGATGAATTGGTCATTTACACAAGGGAATCCAAAAATAAATTCTAAATATACAAGCAAACAAGTAACAGCTCTAAAAGAAAGGATAAATCACCAACAACTTGCTTGGGATGATCATATTATTTCTCTTAAGTACAGAATACTATTAATGGGATGTATTCCTCCTTTAGGGACATGGGTCTTATCTACATCAGGTTCTCAGAAATTTAGAGTATGGGCAGAGGTTGGGTGCTACTTACTTTCCTTGCAGTAACAATATCTTTAAATGTGACTTTGCTCACTGAGTCCACCTTGTACCTACTGTTGGTTGAAGTAATATTTTCAAGAATAGTATAGCAATGTGAAATGTTTGCGAGCCATCTGCAGTTTGTTTACTGAAATTGATATCTACTTGAAGTGGTTTTTGTCACATTATCATTTGAACTATGAATGTATTGTCATACATTAATAATGTCTTCATTTACTGAAAAAAAATAACAAAAGAACATTTACTTCTGTGTGTATTTCTGAGAGGTTTTACTGTATACAACAAATTTAACATTTTCAGAGCAATACTAAATTATACTAAATTGTATTTGCAGCAGTTGGATGTCCTACAACAAACTATTGAAGTTTACTTGCTAAGCGTGATTGGCTCCAGACTAAGTAGTTCCTTTGATTGATCAAGTGTCAGTTTAAATTACAAAAACTTCCTTATGCTTGGGCAAGAATACAACTTCTGAAGGATGCTCCTTTGTGTAACCAGCCTCTTGAATATCATTAACATTCACTAAGCAAAAATGTATTATCTTTAATATAAACAACAATTCTAACTGGCTTTGTCGTATTAGCTGATGCAGCAATAAGACATAATAATTCCAATAAATACACTAGTATCCTTGGGAGGAGAGAATTACACTACAAATAATGTTTAACCATCTAGGTGGTTCTTATTAACTAAAATTGGGAATACTAGTGTAAAATATAACTGTACAATGGGCAGTAGACCACTGCGAGAGTTTGCACAAGCCCCATAACTTTGAGAAATTATAAATTATATTAACTCAACAAAGTAATAGCTGAGACCATAAAATATGCCTTAAGAACAAGGAACACATAGTATAATGTTACAATTACAAAACTTGGTATTTAAATGAATAATGTCCACTGGTAATGTATGTTCAGTTCACAGCTGGTCCAGCATACTGGCACCACAGTAATTTACCTTCAGTCACACATGCACTTTACACACCATGAAAATCTCCTGAAGTACTGAAGTCAGTTCTGCCATATAAATAGGATCACAAGTACCTCAAGACTGCAGTTAAAACACAGAGCATTAGCACCTAGAGCCTTAAAGGTAATTCTGAGTCCTTGATATGGAGTAAATATATCACTGTTACAGTGAATGTGAGCTGTACTGTGGGCTCTGCACACATTGTCAACATACTGTTCGCTGTTATCAATCCAAATGTCTTATTCAAACAGCGAGGTCTTGGAGAGGTTGAGCATGTGTGTGTGTAGATGTTGGTGAATTTAGCTGAAGATGTGACATGTTATAAATATGACGCAGATATAGTGACCAAGCTGTGAAGAAATGGAACATAATTCTGTCAGATACATCACCACAGTAATCAAGATAATATAAACTTCCACCAATGCAGTTCCAAGTCATTTTGAAACCTTCCTGATGTATTGGACAACACTGCCTCTAGAGGGCCATCAGTAATAAATAGGTGGTAGGTAATAAGGCAGGTACTAGAAGATATCTGGGCATCTGGACCAATCCTGGCGATCCTTGCAGTCCCAGTACTCGTGAGTGTACCTGAACACAAGGGCCCCGGTGGATTCATCAGTCTCCTTGGTGAACCAAGTAGGACTGTAAGCTGGGTATTCCCGGCCTGTTGAGTGTCAATAGAAAAATTTTTAATCATATATTTAAACAATACAGTACTACATATATACCCACCTCCTGTAGCTTTTCAATAGCGATTTATTTTTTATTCTATATGTCGTCAAACAGTTAAACATGTTACTGTCAAGAGGAAAAGTGTTTTTGCCAAAAATTATTATTATTGTGACCAAATTTGTGAAAATTTTGATTTTGTGAAAACTCTCAATACAGATACAGTACTGGATGAAGACATACAAGGTAGATGGTCTCAACAATAGTCTCTCATGGGTTGCCTTCATCAGGCACTAATGATTAACACTTTCAAACAAATTCTTTGCTCATCCCATTAAATCATTACCTGTATTTCTCTCAGTGATCAGTGATTTTATGAACCCTTTAAAGAATCATAGGCAGTTGTTTCATTTCAAAAGAGACAGACAAGACACTTTATCTGGGATGATGTAGATATTTTTTTGTCGTAAAAACCCACCAAGTACTGTACAAGAAAACACTACAATAGCACGGTGATGGCAGTGTCAAGAGCACCTGCTTACCGTATCACCTTTGTCAATAAACCAAACACAAATAGCCACTCCCTATAAGAGTGAGGTTTTCTATCAGGGATGTGTTGATATACACTTATGTCAGTTAGTGTAGAGGATATTATAAGCCACCTTGCTGGAGCATTGGGAAGGGTTTATAAAATTTAGACACACAGAAATGTTTTAATTAAAATTTCAGCCATTTGACTTCTTGGTAAGAGTATTGATGACCACACTAGAAAACATCCTTGGCACCCTGAAGACTAATGACTCTACCAAACATGACCAATAAGACATCTACTGAGAGCAAGTAACCTATGATAGCCACATACTTGGCTAACAGCAAGTGATCTTTTTTAAGTCAAGGTGTAACAAATCATAAAAAATTAAACTGCATGACAAGAACAAACTAGCGTGGATTTTTCTAAATCCCCCTCCCCCATTTACTGCAGGGCTGGCAGCAACAAGAGCTGATACAGGATACACATATGCTTTTTTGTTTATTCATTGTTATTCACTCACTACCATAAAACATGTTGTAGCTCCCAACCCATAACAATGCCATAAGTCAGGTTTACCCATAAAACTTCACCCAGTCAGCATCAGGTCATTCCCCAAAAGTCACTCACTTTGTTCTTTGCTCTTTCATGCACATTACTGAGGTTCCCTGAGTAAGTGTCCCTCTCTCTTTAAATGCATTCAAGAATTCCCCTCTACCATCCTTGTCAGAATTATACACTTAAGCAATCCTCCACTTCTCATTCTCTTAGGAAACTCATGCCATCTCAGTGGACCCTAGTACAGTCAGGAGAGATGCATTTTTCAAATCAACAAATGCCACAAAAAACTTCCTTACTTCTCAAGAGATCTTTTATTACCTTCCTTTAATGTAAATCTTCTTCCTTTTCTGAACACACACACACACTGCTACAAGTCCCTCAATACTTAGCATAATCTTCCATAGAACACTTTACTTATTTTTCTATAATTTTTACATTCATTATTACTCCCTTTGCTTACCACCATTCCTTTGTTATCCTTCTCTCACTCATACACAGCCTGTACTGTACACTCTTCTCGTCCATATTTTCGTATCACCTTCTCCTCCTCTTTTATTCCGACACATTAAACCCACAAGCCAAACAGGATAATGCCACCTCTCTCATGTGTTGCACCTTGTAATGGTTCAAAGCCTTTTCCCTAGTCACCCCTTTTATTTCCATATGTATTTCTCACATTTTGTCATGTTAATTACCACCTCCAGAACATACATGCTAAATTCAGATTGAGATTAGTTGATGATAATGATGATACTGTATTAAAAAAAAGTCAAAGGTGTAAAGGAAAGGAAAGATTGTCTTGGCAGGTGATGAGTCAGATGAGCTAAAACAAAAGAGCAACAAGATCCGAGTCTGCTAACAGGGAGCCTAAATGCCATAAATACAGAGGAGTAATTTACTATGAAGGGTTCATTTACTATCAAATTATAGCACTAATGTTGCACTGGTTACTGTGTACAAGTCATGTTACCTCAATATATGGCTACTGTACTGAACTGAACTGTACTAAAAATTTTGAGCAATTACTGTACCACTATAACCTAACTGCTCCACTGTGCAACATAATTTTACAGTAGCTAATTCCATCTAAATATTACAAGCCTTTATAATCTGAGTTTGTCATTTTTGAAGTTATTTTTACTTACCTTCTGCAGGCCACAGCACCAGGAATAGCAAGATAACAACAATGAAATACAATACACAATGCTCAACACTACATTAAATTAACCTTTTCTAAATGTTTTATTCCTTATTTACTTGAACATAATGCTAAAGAAAAAGCTTAAAATTTGGTGCCACTTTGGGTCACAAAATCAAATAAATATTAGCAGTACTCTGGATTCATTTTGAGACTCAGGTTTTAAAACACTGAGACAACCCTTTAATAATGTGAAGCTCTACTGTACAGGTGTTTCCTTCTCATTAATTATTCTCACCTTTCACGAATTGGTAATGATTGAATCCATTTCCTAAATCTTACTTCCCAGAGACAAACAAAAGTGAATTCAAATTTTGTTAAGTCCGTGTCAGAATACTGAATTGAAAATATGTCTATTCCATGAACTTGAATTGCCATACACTCAGGGAAGCCAAGGGTCAAATATTTACAACTCAAAACTAATAATTATTCAAACATAATATATAATATAAAGTTTAATTGTACCCTGTATATGTCTTTGTCATACAAAACTTAATTTACATTTTGAAAGATTCTTAAAGAAAAATAATCCTTCAAAAGTTTAAGTAAAATTTCTGACAATAAAACATTATACAGCAAAAAAATCTATAACAATTGGGCAACTGAACCTGAAATAGCATTTTATGATCTGAAGTGAGCAAATGATTAGTTATTATAGGATCGACTCGTTAATGTTGTTATCTATCACCATACTCCATGAACACAGTAACAGCAGCTAGTGCCCGACGTAACTGGCACCAATAAGCCTTTACCTTCACTTTCAAACAAACACTGCCAACTTGTTTTACATTATTTTCCTTTACTTTTTAAAACTCAGCCCCTACTTCATCCTGATGAACAAGTATCCACATTTATCTCAATAGTTTCTTTACATCTTCCAGTCACACTCTTTCCTCAGCTTAATGATTTTTATATCCATTTTCTTACTTATTTTGTTTTCTTTTGCCCCGAGCCCTCCATTAGCTGTTATTCTTGCCTCTACGAAATTATCGTTATTAGCTGCGTGTTGTTCACATCTTTCATCTTATATTTCATTCCTTTATCCACTAATAAATAATGTATCAATTCTTTATTGCCTTTATGTATGCTTTTATCTTTCCCTCTTTTAAACCTTGTATGTTCATTATTTCTAATACTTCTCCCCTCTAACACACTACTTTTGATCTCTCCATTTCCAATCATTCCTAATACTGTCAACACTTACAGAACATCATAAGCTAATCTCCAGGTTTTTTGTTTCTCTATTACGATAAAATTTGTCGCCACTTCTTTAGGATCAATTTATTTGAAACAGATGGTGGTACACAAGAGCTTTTGAAGGTTAATATAGTGCCTACAAAACTTCTGACCACCAATCAACTAAAATAATTGTGATGACACCTGGATCTGACATCGAGTATTAGTCCAATGAACAATCTTCTCACCTTCAGTTGCTGCCTCCTCTGCTTCTGCCTCCCGTCTGCGCCGAGTTGCTCGCTGCTTCTCTTCTAATCGAAGTTTTTCAGAATTTGCTTCGTCCCATCTGCCGTCCTCCATTAGTCGCTGGTCAGGTCTGTTCCGAGAATCTGTGGGGCACACGTTTTCTTCCGGTTCGTTCAACTGACAAGCTAGCTCAGTGAAATTGTAGAATTTCTCTGCATCTGGACTGAAAATAGACAGTTCTGTGAGTACAATATTTTGGCAAAGATAGAGACATTCAAAATTATTTTCTAGGGTTACAGAGAATGGTGAAAAACTATTAATCTTTTAACCTTCCTCTCCAACCAAATTAGTTGAGAGAAACAATTGTATCAAGCCTAAAAGATTCTGTCCCTTCACACCCTTTAACATGAACAAGACATCACACAGAGACTATTGTACTGAAGATCTACTGAGATCCAACCCTTAAAGTAGAAATTATGATTCAGAACCATAGTTTTACATGGTTAATAACACACTGCAAGACCAGTAATGTAACTGAAAAAGTATCCAAATTTGTGTAAAATCTTCAGCCAATCTGTGAGCTGCCGGTAGTTCTTGACCTCTGGTCGTACAAAGAGCATAAGCACTAATCTGAGCAGAAACATGATTCTTAACAAGTTATATATCAATATTTTATTCAGTCTGGTCCAAACTCGCAGTCAGTGGTGAAACTTACGTAACCGTGTTCCTCTTCCACAGTACTTTAGGTGGACCGGTCTCATAGACTGGCTTACCAGCACGTATGGACTGAGAAGTCACACGGCAGGCTTCTATCTTCTCATCCCACATACCCGTGATGAACCACTTAAAAGTACCTTCACTGTCCACAACATATCCAGTAACCTGTAAGACAAACATTATTAAATAGCACATACCATATAAAACATCTCTATCCCATCTTCCATTGTTTCTGTAAGTTTTACCTTTAACTTCAATGTGAATACTGTAGTTCAGTGATCTTAACCTCCTTGGCAAAAATTTTGTTTAAACAGCACAAATGGAGATTAAGAAACTTTATATCTAAATGAGACATGACCCATTCTCCCATCTCCACTGTCTGAAACCATGGACTCTAAATTACAGTCCTATTTATCAGTCTTATTCACTTCAAATATTCATAACAATCTCAGAAAACCTGGTCAGCTCTATCCAACAAAGCCTGACTTATTATTTCACATTTCAGCACATGAAGTCATAACTTTTTTACAGTATTGTTTTGTACTGTACCTTCTTTGGAGTTTCCCTGGAGAAATAAGAATAAGGAATGAACTTAAGGCAACACTTGTCTCCAGTTTTGTGGTTAATGATCTCCATCTCTCCGTGGTTGTCCAGCCACAGCTTCCCAACGATCATATTGTGAACCGTGGTGGACACCTTCCTCCAAGTGTAGTGATTACCTGCAACAAAAACAATCAAATATAATACTGTACTCTACAACTTATTTTATTTATGTAACACAGTATAATTTAACAGGATTACTATTTACAGTCATCTACTTTATAGTACTTGTATAGACAGTATGAGTATACAGTACGTATATGATATTTCTCACATGCAATGCTTGAAGGTTATTTTTCTTTTTTTTTTACATTCTGGTTATCTCTCATTCTCACACAAAGATGTACACATGACCCTATTGTAATGTTTAATATACATACAGAACTTAAAGAATTCTACAATGAGGCAGATTCTTACTGTTGGTATCAGAAGGAAATACCAGGAACTGTGTGGAAAGACTAAAACTAATCTTAGCTAATATAAAGAAGGTGAAAAAATGATAACCAGGAAGACAAGAGAAGGAAAATAAATAACAGAACTAAAAGAAGGATCAGCAGAGGAAAGACAGAAGTAGATCACAGATCACCGGTGAGCCGTACAGTACACAGGAGCAACACACTAACCACTGTTGTTAAAGTGGAGATGAGCGATGCCGAGGGGGATGATCTGGAGGTACTTGCCCCGGAACTTGGACGACATAGAGAACTCTTGCCAGCTGCTCCATCCAGTGCTGCCCTCAACATACTGTGCCACAATAGGTGGATGATGCGACACCTGACAACATAAACACGACCATTAGTACCACTCATCCACCATCAGAGTATTTATTATGGTCAAGATATGAATGTTTACACACACACACACACAAAAGGTCTGAACTGTTACTATATTGTGAAGTGTTATATTTGTATGAGTCTTGTTGAGGAATGTTGTACCTGTAAAGATATCTAGAGTTTGGGGTGGGTTGGTTAGATTGGGAAGGGTCAAGTTACTTCTGGGTTAGGCTCAGTTGAATTAGCTTAGGGTTGATGTGTTAACCCGGGTTAGGTTGGGTTGGGTTGGTAAGAGAACATGTTATACGGTAATCTACAAGAGATCTGGGTGATGTACATGTGTGTGAGTGTCATGGGACACTGGAGCCTCTCACCCCACATTATAATAATAAGTGAGGGACTCCTTCCTTCTCCCCTGTGAACCAGCAGAGAACAAGAGCCACACATAACCAGGAACTACACAGTGGGAACTTTTGCATGTGATGCTGGTTTTGTTCCCACGTCCATCTTACCACAATTACTGCCGCCTTCACACCATCTCGCACATCAACTTTCCACCCTTTGTGACACAAACATTATTCCGACAAAGTTAATAATATGTTATTAAATAAGTATTGCAAGAGATGCGTTCAACACCCACCGCCTGTGTGTCATATTTACCTAACCTGATGATAGAAGAGTGAGGGTGTAAACAAGCAGTGAGGGAGGAGGAGTGTACTGGTAAGCAACATTTTGTCTGTCTGGTAAAATGAACTGTTCAGGTATTCAAGGATTATTGTGGGTTATGACATAGTTTGTGGATACTAAAGTGATAACAGAGTATGTGTGTGTTGACCAACTAGTGTTACTACAGTAGTGCCGGGCATCATGCTGGACCACCTGTGACTACTGAATGGCCTCATTATCTTCATAATGGTATACCCATAACCAAATAAAACACACAACAAAGTGAACTAACATGTTTCAGGACAAAAACCAGTTCTCTACTTTTCTCCCAGTGTCTGAATGTCTGAGAATCTTAAACACCAAACAACACCTTCCTGAACAAATACAAGATGGCTGCACCCCTCCCATACTAGCGGGGCATATTATATCACGAGTGTGGAGGCAGGAAGATGGCGTCCCGGTCTCTTAATACTGATCATAGCGTCAACTTGAACACAAACTCACATTATACTGTGTTGGTCTGTCTTACATGTAACCAACAGGAAGACTCTCCACAAGCATGAAGTGAGGCGGCTAAGGCAGGGAGATAAAGTAGGGTGAGATGGGAGGGAGTTAGGTAGGGTGTTGTGGCCCGCAATACTGAAGTCACACATCAAGAATCTAGCATGTAGAGAAGTACTGAAGGGAACACCTCACAATTAGAGAGAGAGAGACAGGGGACCACAAACGCATGTACAGCAAGTAATGGTCGTTCAAAATCACACGTCATCTAAAACCTCAAGTACTACTGACTACTACTGTCGCCCAGTTGACTACACATGGGAACTAGCAGCCGTAATAAACATGATACTGTGGTTCCACTTGGCTGACCAGGTAGAAAGGTTTTCCAATATGCAAATGAGTACGTCACTACTAAAGGAAAATAATAAGGGACAGATATGGACGGTGTGGGTGAAGGAGGGGGCCATGCAAAGAGAGGCAGACTGACAAAACTAAAATGAGAGAGGCTGAGGGAATATAGAGAGGGAAGGAGAGAGGCTGGGGGAATATAGAGAGGGAAGGAGAGAGGCTGGGGGAATATAGAGAGGGAAGGAGAGAGGCTGGGGGAATATAGAGAGGGAAGGAGAGAGGCTGGGGGAATAGAGAGGGGGAAGGAGAGAGGCTGGGTGAATATAGAGAGGGAAGGAGAGAGGCTGGGGGAATATAGAGAGGGAAGGAGAGAGGCTGGGGGAATATAGAGAGGGAAGGAGAGAGGCTGGGGGAATACAGAGAGGGAAGGAGAGAGATGAACACGTGCGGAGGAATAGGAAGATGTAAGCAAGATAGGTAAGGATGTGTGTTGGACAGGACCGTAGAGGAGGGGTAGAGTCACCCAGGCCAGTGGCAGCAGGCCCAGGGTACACTCCCCCCATAAATCCCCATTGATATACTGTAACTTACTTCCTGCTTCCTCTTATAAATTTTCATCTTTCTTCTAACTTTACTACGAATTCTCCACTCTTTATTACCTCTTCCTAATTCCTCACCTTCTGCCTCTCCACATACGTTACATTACTTTAAACCTCAACTGCCCCCCCCCCCCACCCCTCTACAACTACCAACACCGGGTACCTGGACAGTTTCACAAGCCACAATATCCCACCCACCCACCCAGCCAACATGACAACACCCAATTAATTCACCTGTACCTCGAATGTTATCACTTTCTGCGTGACCAGTGTTGACAAGACGAGACACTGTACACGGGAGATGATTCTGTGAGTGGCCGGATGGTGGGGTCGTGACAGTACCAGCGGCCGTGTTCTGACGTTCTAAACCAATCACTGTTTGGGTATACCTGGCCGTATATTGCGTCTCACTAGTCATTATATTGTCATGTGTGAGTGAGTGAACGCGCGCGCGCGCGTGTGTGTGTGTGTGTGTGTGTGTGTGTGTGTGTGTGTGTGTGTGTGTGTGTGTGTGTGTGCGCGCGCGCGCGACAGGAGAGATTTGACATGTGAAGATGGAGGCTGGCAAATATTCCACTGTAAACGGCCAGCAGGGATGTATGTATGTCAGGTTTCTCTAGTGGGCGAGTCTTACTTCCGGTCATATACACAGCGAGGGATGACAGGATGGTAAAGCTACAGTGCCTGACTTACTCATCATCCTCTCTCTCTGTATGCTAAGTCACTCTGTGTGTGTGTGTGTGTGTACGCGTTCCAAACACTGTCACTAACCATTCCCCTAATGCAACCTGTACAGAACCTGTCATACACAAGTACAAACACTGAGATGATACTGTAAGGCTGATAAATCACACTTCTCAGTCAACAGCCCCGGCACACACCACCAATGTACTGCTTAAATTACTGTGTACTGTATTGTGTTGTCGATATGAATACGAGTTACCATAAAACGTTGGTGAAGAGCATGGTGTAGGGAGGGGGGGGGGGGGGCAGGCGAGTATGTGGATGGACTAGACTGGGTTAGGGCAGTGAGGAGATGGGGGTGTGAGGTAGTGATGGAGGTAGTCACGGGTAACATGTTAAAGGTAAGGCGGATATGACAATGTGGGAATGGGACCACACACACACCTTAAGCACAGTCTCACACCTCAAGAATATTGCCACCTTTCTAACTAACTAGAAGACCTCCTGAGTCAGTGTGGGGGGGGGGGGGGGGTGTGAGTACACAGGGTGATGCGAGGTGTTCTTCCTGCCAGGCCCCACAACACACCTCCTTCCTCCATCTGCTGGTTCTACCTAACCTGACCTAACCTAAACTATCCCACACCTACACTTACTATAATACCATTACTGTTTGACGCCATTAAAGTAGGAGGCTCACTTATGTCCCACCAACCTCATACGCACACGACAAACACACTTTGTATATTTTCAGCCACCGGCTGCAACTCTATTAATAAACAGTTTATTATTATCACACACACACACACACACTTACTATCTAAGACGGCGTGTGTTGCCGCGTGACTGACACACACATGATACGCTGCTCCCCTTCCTCACAGTTTCCTTTATATCCCATAATTCCTCTCACCAACAACGTATGATCGACCCTCTCCCTTTACCCCCCCCCCCCCCCCCCTCAACACCTGCCCCGGTACTGAGTCTTTGTGGCAAGGTCAGGTCAGGGTGTGGACTGTGATGACCCCTTGATGTTTCTCCCTCAGTACACAAACATTCTTACAGACTCCAGGAAATTAAATGTAATGAAACGAATGTCCACTCCATTGTCATAATTACAGGTGTTGTGTTAACTCTTAGTCATTATTACACTACCTGGTGCTGGGAGTTATAGAGGGGGGGGGGGGTATTGACCGTATTTTACTTCAAGGAGGTAGAAATAACACCTGTAATAATGACTGATGGTTGGAACTCACCTGTGTAATAATAATCGTATTGTGGAAATAACACGTAACACCTGTACACTAATGGCTGGCTGGGTGTTAAGGTGAACCAACAAAAACTAAAAAAATTCAGAGCATGAGGGAAGGAGCTGGGATTGTTACCACCACCACCACCACATTAGCCACAACTCAGCACACAAACAATTCCACAGAACTTGTAGACCTGTGGGAGAACACCTGAAGGATGACGACGAGGAGGAGGAATTCCAAACTGTACAGATATATACTTTCACATGTGTACTGTACATTCTCCCGATCACCATCACTGGGAATATGCACTCACTTTCACTCTCAGAGGGATCACACTCATGACACACTTGGGAGGAGTTGTTGTTTCATGTGAGGGAGGGCGGGAGAGGACGTGAGGGAGGGGGGAGCGTGAGGAGTGTGCTAGTTTATATAAAGAGGGAATGTCTTCTCCTCTTCCTCACGTCACCTCCACGCTCCAACACTCTCACCTAAACATGTTATGATCTCATGTGAGGGTACTCCTTTATACACTGACGACACGACACGACACCCTCATCTTCTCCGAATGACTCCGTGTGACATGTAACCAGATATAAACTAAAACTAATCACTCCTTAACACACACACACACACATAAAATAATAAACAACTCCTAATTTATGTACTGTACAGCCCTGTAAATGTATTCAATGTATATTATATCATTATGTCTAAATCAAATGTAAGTCTGTATATTTTCAGCCACCGGCTGCAACTCTATTAATAAATCGTTTATTAATATTATTATTATTATTAACCCGGCCAGTACCGTCAGGAAGGCTTCAACGTTGACTCGTCAACTATCTACATTGTCTCTAAACATAAAGAATCAATATAAACCTGTATGACGACTAATGAGTACATACATCACACGTCAAGGTCAACATTAGTCTAAAACATCAGCACCATAAGGAGTGGTGTTTACTTCTTGTACCCCCCCCCCCCCCCGATCAACACTCCACAGTCTGTCAACAACAACAACAAACACCTTTATTTTTCATCTCAACACGTGGAGGCAGAGGGAGTAAACGCAGCAAGCATACCATAATCATCACCCAGAGAGTCAGGCACACCACTAACACGTGCCGGTGGCGGGGCGGTGTGGCACTGTTACCTGGCACTGATAGCTCTACGTTATAAATACCAACAGTGCCATGCTATACCTGGGGTCTGTGGCTCTTTGATCTGATCTGCCTCAGCACATTGGCGGCTACCCTCCTCTTCCGGTGCTGCTTCCCTTCCCCTACCTTTACCACCATTAACCACCACCTTTACCACCACTACTAACATAACTAATTTATTGAGTATTAACGCAACTTGGGTAAGACTGATTTGAGTGAGTGAGGATGATGATAGTGATCCCTTCGTCACGGCAGGCAGGCAAGTACAGCCAACATCGAGGTGTGTTGCATTACGCCATGCACTACCTGTCACTATACCCTAATTAACACATCACCTGAGTGGACACACCATCCTGCGCTATACCTTCACTACCTATCGAGATATATACCTTAAACAACTTATATTGAAAAAGGATCTCTCTCTCTCTCTCTCTCTCTCTCTCTCTCTCTCTCTCCACCGTCACGCCAACAAGACAGACATCAACTAGGTCACCAGAACCATGACGTTAAACACACACAACTGGGGGGGCGTTACTTCCTCCCCTACCCCGCCCCATGGACACAAACAACGCTCAGTAGTCACAGGTACACAGCAGGATACTCCACACACCACGCTCTGTTACAATTAATGCTATAGTAACGTAACCACAGTGTGTTAACTACTGTCAGAGGAGAACATCACAACACAACACATCAAAACCAATACAACACAACACTATATTGGCCAATAAACTCGAGCTAAGCAACACCAGACTAAACACTACACGAGGATAACTATTACTACCACTGTGTTCCTGTGTGTGGGTTAGTGTACACAGAGGGGCGAGGATGACCCCTTCTATAATAGTGGTATGCACACACACACACCGATGATTATGGAACTAACAGAGAGAGGGAGAACATATCTTTTTCATAATTGGAAAGTAATGGTGATGTAACACTGAGACACTAAGGCGATGATATGAGAATTGTCTTGGTGTACTTTAAATAATAGAAGGTAGAGGTGTAGGGGAGGAGGGATGCATGGTGGTGACTGAGGAGAAGAGAAAAGGAAGGGGAAGGAAGAAGAGATGAATAACATAGGAGAAAATGAGAGAAAAGGCGAAGACTTGGTGAAGGAAGGAAGGAGAGGGGGCAGGTCGTCAACACACCTCAACCAGTCAACACGACAATAGTGAAGGTAACACGTGTCTTGGGTCCCGGTGAGAGGCACAACACACTAAGGTGATCTCAGGTGTGTCACAACCACAACACCAGCATATATATACCATTAAGAACTGACAATATTAGGAATTATTTATGTGTGGAGGACAGGTGTGGAGGGTAGGTGTGAGGGCAGGTGAGGAGGGCAGGTGTGGAGAGAGGAGTGGAGGGCAGGTGTGGGGGGCAGTGCTGTGTGAACCATGACCAGCTACGTGTTCACACCTAACCTAACCTACTGCCACCACCTCAACTCGTGGGCACAAATACGCAGGTGATGCTCAGAACCGCCAGTCAGCAGGTGGAAGGGCGTGTAGGTCTAGCTAATACTGTGTGACGCACCTACCACACCACACCACACCAAACCACGCCACGCCAGACCACGCCACGCCAGACCACGCCACACGCCACAGGTTGAAAGGCGTGGTTGGGTGGAGCTGGTGAGGGCGAGTGTTGGAACAAGCACTGCGTCAGGTGGCGTCAGCAGCCTCCGTGTAGCCCACCTGTGCGACACGCGACCACCTCTTACCCTCCCTCCAGCGTCGTGCCTCCTACACTTTACCAGCCTAAGTGCAGGTCTTTCACACATACACACACACATAACGCACACAAGTATCTGGTCCAGTCGTGAATGGGCGTGATGCTGAGGGGTGTGGGTGGGTGTGGGTCTGGGTGGGGGGATCCTAAGAGTGCAACAAGCGTGAGAAATAGGGGGAGATAGTGTGAGCATCGAGCATGTCACGTATATAAGAGGAGAGAAGCGGGCGGCGGCTAGTACAGTACCACGGGAGACACCACCTTCAGAGTGCTCCTCCTCACACCTCTCCTCCGTTACCATAATCTCCAATACTTGATCACAAATTAAAGGAAACTTATCACATTACCTCAAGTTATCGACAACGGAGAAAAAGGAATATCAACCCCACAAAAACTGATATAAAGTGAGCAGTGTGAGGACTATAGATACTGGTGGTGAGATGTGAGGTGTCCGGAGCTTCGAGAGCCAGTAGGTAGTGAGCAAAGACAACCTGCAGCCCCACGCCACCTTCCCCTCCTGCTGTACCTGCCTCCCTCACTATACCTCCTTCGCGGTGAGTTATCTACCTGTTGCCTCACACATTAGGTACGGTAGGTAGTGTTACAGTACTTGATGTTACTAAAAATATAATCTACAGCACAAACTAGTGATTAATGATAAGATCCTTTTATTAACACCAAACTACACATTTATAAAGTTTTGGGAAGAGTAATGAATTAATGGTGTGTTTGTGTGTGTGTGTGTGTGTCCGCAGTGTTAAGAGTCAACTAAAATCACAATGAACCAATCAACACTTGGCGTATCCCTGTGACACCCAACTCCTCGTAACTATGGAAACATCAATGGTTAGGTTAGGTTCACACAACACAACGTTTATCGTCACCAGTGTTTACATGAAGTGTTTCCCCTGCTCTCTCTCTCTCTAAACAGTCACGCACTAACACTTGATTGTTTTTATGGTTCAATTTGACCACAACAGCCAGTAAGTGTTACCTCCCGCAGTCTTGGTAACAATCTCGCTGTCAACGTCGCCCTGGCCAGCCTCACACTCGCCTACACGACACAACAACACAACACAAGACGATACAACACAACACGTCTCACCTCTGTGTCTGGCCTTACCTGCACCACCTCCACCAAACACTAATAAACCACCAAGAGACCCACAACTCCCCTCCCTCCGTCACAAACAACCATTGAACTACAACCAAGACGTCACACCAGTAGGCACCCTCACTCATTGTTACACCGAGAGAACTAATGGCTAACAACTTGTTTTATACTCGAACATAACACGTTCACTTTATAGAAACATTCATTGAACAATTAGTGTCAGTGACGTTTAAGGTTAGGTGGTGGCGGTGGTATAGTGATAGTGGTGATAGTGATGATGGTAATGATGGTGGTTGTGATAGTGGTGGTGATGGTAATGGCGGTGGTATAGTGATGGTAATGATGGTGGTTGTGATAGTGGTGGTGATGGTGATGGCGGTGGTATAGTGATAGTGGTGAGTGATGATGGTGGTTATGATAGTGGTGGTGATGGTGATGGCGGTGGTATAGTGATAGTGGTGATGGTGATGATGGTAATGATGGTGGTTGTGATAGTGATAGTGGTGGTGATGGCGGTGGTATAGTGATAGTGATGATGGTAATGATGGTGGTTGTGAGGTGGTGATGGTGATGGCGGTGGTATAGTGATAGTGATGATGGTAATGATGGTGGTTGTGATGGTGGTGGTGATGGTGGTGGTATAGTGATAGTGGTGATGGTAATGATGGTGGTTGTGATAGTGGTGGTGGTATAGTGATAGTGGTGATAGTGATGATGGTAATGATGGTGGTTGTGATAGTGGTGGTGATGGTAATGATGGTGGTTGTGATAGTGGTGGTGATGGCGGTGGTATGGTGGTAGTGGTGATGATGACGGCTCGGTAGACACACACACCACAGGTTACCAACAGCATCAAAACAATATTATTACGTGTTTTACCTAAAGCTTCTCCCCATCTTGCCAACATCACTTATCGTAAACTAACTTTTCCTCAAAGACTTATTAAACGTTAACTTCCGACACTGAATAAACTAGATACACATGACACAGAAGAGGCAGGTGTGTGGGGGGGGGTCTCTCTCTCTCTCTCTCTCTCTCTCTCTCTCTCTCTCTCTCTCTCCACCATAAAATATACATTCCTCTTAGACTTTCTCTCTGGAGGTAACGTGAGGCAGTAGTTGGCTCGTGTCTTCGCCAGTCACTCACTTGACATGTTCTCCAGTCATCAGTGAGAGTGTGGGTGAGTGTGGGTGAGTGTGTGAGGGAGAGTGTGGGTCTGGGTGTGGGTCAATGTGTGAATGAGTGAAGGCGAGGAAGGTGAGGAATTAGGTGGTGGGCGTGAGGCGTGAAGAAAGCGTGACATAAGTTGCCATCACCCACAGTCAACACGCCTTCTCGAGCACACCCCCCCCTACGCCCACAACCTGCGTCACCCTCCACCCGAAGAAATAGACGATGCCAGTCATATCCTGGTTTTCTCTGAGCGCCTTTGTGTCGTAGCGTGAAGGGTGTTCCTCCCTCCCTTTCTCACCACCCACCGAGCCTCTCCACCCTAACTTATCCCGCCCTCTCTCTCTCACAAGCCCCAAGCCTCACACAGAAACTTTATAAAGACTTCAGTAAACTATATATTATCCAATAACAATGTAACATCAGAGGTATATATAAAAAAATCCCATATTTACGTCGTCTTACTCAAATTCTATTATCTGTGTCAGTCTCCCCTCGATAAGTTTTCCCTCGGTAGTGTGTTATTAGTGATGTAACCGACGTAAAATATATCAACTCTCTATAAAATTATTTCTTCTATAGCCAGAGTCGTCCTCAATATTCAGTTAGTTTATAGAACGTAAACTTGTATGTTTCTTTTTAGAGGAAATTATATATGTTAAATAATTCAGTAAATGGGACTGGTTAAGTTGTAGACTAAATAATGTTTTCTATGTATATGCCGCATAATAATTTTGAGTTTTTCAGTATTAATAATAAAACTGTTGAAAAAAAGCTGAACATTACAAACAAACAAACGGATGACAACACAAGAACAAGACAGCTGTGATGACGTCTAAAAAAAACAGAGATTTTCCAAGAGTTTGAAATTATTACCTACAACTATCTATCACCAAGACAGTTTGCATCGACCACTATATATCGACCAGTCTAGAATACTGTTCTCTCACACACACACACACACATGGTCATCACCGTTATATAGGGATTAAACTGTCCTCCGTACCACACACTTCCTCCCTCCACCAAGATCAAACACCTCCACTACCTCTCTCCCTCCTTCCACACGCCACCACGCCCCCCTCCAACACCTACACTCACGCGATCCTCCAACACATCACCAATATAAAGGTGTTGGTAAAGGGAGATTCACCACTTTCTCAAACATTCACCTCGGGTTTACGGAGACAATCTTTCTGCAGGTAATAATAAAAAGCTTTCTCTTACTATCTGGTGTAGCGTCACTTTTACTGAGAGAGAGAGAGAGAGAGAGAGAGATATGGTTGATGAGGAGCCTAACTGAATTTCATTATCTAAGACTTAAATTGAGATATCGAGTGAGATAGTTAAGAGATACGTGAAACTATATACTGTACTGTATATATATATATATATATACATATATATATATATATATATATATATATATATATATATATATATAAATATATATATATACGCGCGCAAATGACGAAGCCAACAGCCAATAAAAACTGTTGAAATAAATTACAGTAGGAATTAGCATCGTGTCCCCTCCCCTCCACATCTTAGCCTCTTAGAACGGCCATCAACAAACAAGGTCTCTAAGAAGATGATGATGGTTATTATTATTACTATTATTATTACTACTATTACTATTATTACTATTACTATTATTATTATCATCCAGACAAACTAAACATCAACAGTCAGTCATGTATCCAACATCCAAACACACCCCATCCACATCACTACCCAGACAAACTTTACATACAGGAGACGGTCATGATTTAAAGCACTTCCACACCTCACCTACTTCCTCCACTGTAACGATCCGGGTTCATTCAGCTACACCCCCATGAGAACTATGTCACTCTCTCTATCTCTTTCTCTGCATCACCGACTTCTTAAAACTCACCAGTACACTGAGATTTTATGCTGGAGGACCACCCACCCACCATAGCCTCGTCATGGTAGCGGCCACAAGGTACATTACTTCTACAGTATTATGTAAACAGACCAATGAGGAGTGATAATGGTACAGTCGGTGTCCAGGAACGTGTGGGGGAAATGTTCATAAACACAGACACATAGGAGTTAACTTAGCACACAGATCTATATTAGTTAAAGACTGAATAATATTGGAAGGTAAAAGTTAAAATAGTGCGTCAAGGTAGACCATAAACAGCGACACACACGTCCATCTGCCCGTAACATTACAACAACCATAAATCCAGATCCTTTTTAAGTTCCAGTAAGTTACAACGTATTGATTGTTATAACTCTGGCATTACCGTGACGTCAGTTTACAGGGCGTGACGAATTTTATTTGCTTAACATCTCGACATGATCGTTATAGTGATTTCAAATGAATGGCACTTGAGTAAAAGCAGTATTGGTTTATGTTGATACTGGTTATAAAAGCCATTATTTTCCCAGAGTAATGACGCAATTTTAAATTACAGACATATCCACGTTAATTTATCCCCGCCAGAAACACGTATTTACAACTGCTGTATGTGTGTTGTGTGCTAGACAAAAGGTCGCATACATGTTACACCTTCGCTCTGTCACCCACTCCCAGCCACCCACCACAGCCTCCCACCACACCCTCTCCCTCCCGCCCACCCAGCAGCAGTGATTGTGGTGGGGAAGACGCACATAAACTTCCGCTTCCTCTGTGAGCGTCTCTATTTGTTGACCTTGAACCGAGTGACCCACTGAAAGAGTTCGTGGCTCGGTGCTCCCTCGCTCGCCTCCTCCCGCCTGACGTAGTACACACACACCGGGGGCGGGTTAGGTCAATGTAAACAATAATTTGAATGTGAGGAGAAAGCGTTGTACAGTCAAGGGCGGTGTTAAGGTGGACAAGGGGGTGGGTGAGATCTGGACACTATGGAGAGGGTTGAAAAAAACAGGGGGATGGTTAGGTGAGATGGCCGCCGCTGACCACCACCACACATTTTACGCTCCCTTAGCCATACTTTCTACCCTCGATAATAACAAAAGGCCCGGCCACGCCTCCATGACCACCCTAATCACACGTCCCCTTTCCCACGCCCCCCCCCCCTCCGCAGTACACAGGTCCGACACGCGCCTCCCAGCCCCCCCCCCCCCCTCCCATCAATATTGGAGAAGGGAAAGTTTAAATAGAAATCCTCTTCTAAAGGATTTTTAAAATGAATGGCGAGCAGATACAATCAGAGAGATTCATTTACTGTTGTAGGTGAGAGTGGAGGTGTTGCCTGTACCAGAGCCGAACGTGACGAGGGCAGTTTTGTTGTTGTCGTTTTGTTCTTTGTTTTAAGTTGTTCTCTTGTTGCTATTGCTATGTTCTTGTTATTGCTTTAGTGTAGTTTATGGCTAAAATTGTAACCAATATATTCTGTTGTTGTTGGCCAGAATCCAAGCTTCATCCTCCTCCTATCAGTTCGTTCTCCTCTTTAATACTGTACAGGTCACAGTATAACTCAGTGTTACCATCACCCAAGAGTAACTTAATAAGTGTTGCCATATTACCAGATCACCTCCACTTCCCCGTTTTCTTCACGGGGAAGTAAACACTGATGACCCACACTCACCTTTCAGGGTCAATTCTCTTGTTTTTTGTCGACAATTTTACGTTTAGTTTAACGATTCTCTAAGACATTTCTTCACAAGTTTCGTGATGTTTAATGTTTTTACAAAGTTCTTACACAATCTCTCAAAGGTTTTTCAGGAAGTTTGGGTGTTATTCAGTGCTTTTCGTTGGTGTTTATATTCAATACTTAAAAAAAAATATTAACTCAATGATTTCATTTATAATTTAAGTTATTTTTATATTTTCTTACAAACTTTATGAAAACAGTTATTGAACCTGAACAAAGGCAATGAAATTCTTATAGTTGAGAACTTCAGCCAGCTAGTAGCTCACCCTCACCTCTCTGTCACCAGGCTAGTCAGTCACTGGCCTGTATATCCAATTAGGAATTCAATTATTAGAGAGACCACAAGAGCTAGTGAACATAAAGGGAATCCAATACTCCACTCCGGTCAGGAATTCAACTCGAGCATTTGCATGCAAGGTGTATGCTCTTTAGAGACTAGATGAAATACATCAGTTTATGCATCCAAATATGAGAGTTTACAATTTTGAGCTTTTGTCCAAGAATGTACTAATATGCTCCACCCCTCTAGGATGAAACTGAGTTGAAGAAACATTTATCATCACCATCACCACCCTTTTTCTTTTATTTACGGGGAATAGCCCACCCGGGCACAAGTCATCGAACCACAACGGGGCCTAGGAGGGTCGAAAAAATAAGAGTAAAAAGAAATTAAAAATAGAAAAGAAAAAGATTATATTAATCTACACCACGGGGATGCCAGAAAACCAGCTTTTTGAACGAGACAGATTGTATGAGTAAGGAAACACAGAAGGCGGCAGAGCATTCCATAGTTTGGCTGTGTGAGGAAAGAAGGATGTACTATAACGGGTTATTCTAGTGTGAACGACATTCACAGACAACGGTGGGCACCGCGGACAAGACAGTGTTACGTGCCCACGGCCTTGTCGGCAGTACACAGGATGCCAAATCCACCGAACATTGCCCGTTAAAGTACCTGTAATAGAGAGTGTGAAGCAACATTGTGGCAAAGAAAAGGGGACGAGAGATTATCAACTAAAGGAGAAGCGTTAATAAGATGAAATGCCTATGATTATACCCTATCTAACAGTTGGACTACAGAAAAGCAACCCCAGATATGAGAGCAATACTTGTTAGGAAAAATGAATGCCTTATAAACTTGAAGCAACTGCTCAGGAGTGAAGTAGCTACTGCATCTGTACAGCATTCCCAACTTTCGGGAGGCAACTTTAGCAATGTTGTGGATGTGTGGCTTCCATGACATATTAGAGGAAATGGTGAGTCATAGTATATCTATTTTAGAATTTGGCAGAATGACTGCATCCTGAAATGTAATTGTTGGGAGATCATCTGATTTGGAGTGTGTAATTGGTAAATACTGTGTTTTATTACTTTTAAACTCAACCCATTCGAAGATGATGCACAGATCTGCATTGATGGATGAAATGATATCAGCTCTAAAAACAGATCTAGTTTGAGAATTAGGGAAAAGGGGAAAAGGTGAAGAGTGATGAGTGGAATCATCAGTATAAGAATGAATAGAATTACCTTTGCAGGAAATTTTAACAAAATCCATGGTATGACCCTAGGTGCCAAAATGCAAGGTATTAGGTCAGGTGTATTTTTGACGTCAAACGACATTTTTTTTTAAATTGAAAACTAACATGTTTATATCGTAAAGATAGTCTATGTTTTTAAGAAAATGTATATAAAGATGATTTAAAACTTACGGGCACAGTGTAATTGACTTTTTAAATATCTTTAATTATTTCAAAGGTCAATAATCAACACTTATTACTCGAAATTTTAAACTGTGAACCCAGATCCTCAAACTTGCAAACCACAACCCGTGCATCTTTCATAACTTATCTACGAGGTTTCTAATGATTTTTCGAACACTGATAAATGAAGATGACATTACTGTTTATCTTTCACCTACCTCTTTCAGGACGACTCAACTCACGCCAAGGTTGTGTCCACTGGTTGAGGTGACCACTCAATAATCATGCATACCAACACCCCCCCCCCCCCCATGACTCAGCCTCTCCTCACATATCATTCAATCTATCACACTCACCTTCAGCTGACCTGTTAAGCCTTCCGGTTACAGCAACACTCACCTAGGAAGAGATGAAATAAGGTTAATTTTCAGAAGTACAACACAAATTAATGTACAGTACAAGTTAATAATAATAACAATAACAATAATAATAATAATAATAATAATAATAATAATAAGTTAATTTACAAAGAATCATGGACTTGTACAAATAGGTCTACTTATAATAATATATAGAAGTGGGGGAGGGGGAGGGTGTTATGGGAGACTAAAGGAAGGTGAAGACGTGGAAGTTTGTTTGAGTTGGAACAGAACAGAAGTAACGAGGTATTTCAGATCTCTGGGAGTAGATGTATCAATGGATTGAACAATGGCCAATAAATTAAACATCTGAACAAAAGGTTAATGAAAAAAAAAATTCACGAACTAGCTTCTATAAACTGGTCAGTGTATATGGCGTCCTGTTTTAACACACTTGGTCATGAAACATTATTGTCATTATTCTTTTTTTACTTGGACATGTACTGGTGATAAGTTAGAGGCAATTGCCCAAGTTCTAGCATAATATGTAAAGCAGCTGTGTCATATTTAGCTTCACTCTCTCAAATTAAATTTTTTGGGGGTTTATCAATTTCTCCACCAAATGTCAAGCTTCACAACACAAATATAATTTATAAATTTTGACGGCAGTATCATATAGAAATTATGTTACTCCGAGTCAAGATCGATTTTAATTATAATTATTTTTCAGATGTGGAAACAACCAATATGGACACTACTGATATCCTGGGTAAGTGTTTGTACAGTGGTCAGCTTGATCAAGGAGACAGAGGCCCAGCACCTGAAGGAGGAGGCCCAAGCACCGGAACAAAGTCAAGACTCGTGGAGAAACACGTTACCGCAGGGCGTACTCGTACCTTCACCAGCGGTCGTGATGCCGGTATATTTTGATCCTCAAGACCGCAGCATCAATTCCAATCCCACAGATGACAAGGTGGAGCTAAGGTCAGTGGGATGGGCAGGGATAGGTGACATTCCAAACAACATGTTGCCACCACCAATAGAACTGCCCAAGTGGGTGCCAGACTACAAACCAGTCAAGGAGAAACACTGGGATGCAATTGTCCATGCTCTAACTGTTAACAATGGCCAACCTTTGCTATCGGACACTTTCCATGAACCAACAACCAAGCCACAACCAACAACCAAGCCACAAGTAGTTACATCATTACCACTTCCTACAAAACCTTCAGATACTTGGGTACCCACTAATACCTCATCTTTAGCAATGATCTTTTCAAAGTTTAATGACACTCTCCCACTGCAAGATTCTACAAACAGCAGATATTATTCACCTTACAATACATCCAAAATTTACGGAAGAAAAGATTCCCTCGAAGAAGCTGTGGATGAAGTGTTAACGTCCACGACTTTCAATCCTCTTGAAGTTTTCCTTCCAGACCACGTGCGCCGCCGCCCATACCAAGAGGTGCCTCAACGAAGGGAGAGTCAGCAACAGAATATTGTCTCAGCATTTAACACAGAAAGTCATTATCAGCAACCCGAACCGAATTCAAATCGAAGCAGAAATACCTCAAAGCCTCTTGAGTATACCACATGGCCAAATGTTGGACAAGACACTACACATGACCGAAACACAAATATGCATGACTTAACACAGCCACAGCAAGGGAATAAATTGTCTAATTCTGATATATTTGTTCCACAAGTTCGGTATGTGAATCAAGGCCCTCAACACAGAGTTACACCATCAATAATAACAAAACAAATTCCTCAGATCAGTCATTTAAGGACGAGTAACTCACCAAGGCCACACAGAGCACCAATAACCCCACAGTACAGACAATGGCCACTGGTTACACACACAGATAATTCCCAACCACAAACGTCTCAGGTCGTCCATGGTCACAGATTAATTAGTGCAGTAAAGGACACTTTCCCAACCAGTCAACCAATAATTGTAGTCAGAGATTCAAAAACAAAACAAACTTCAGACTCGGCTACACAGTCCCCAAATGAACAACAAAATCAAGAAACCCTGACTGAGGACCTCCAACAACAGGAAACAATAGCTCGTATTATTAATAATAAAAATTCTAGAGAGGAAACAGAAGGAGTAGTTTACACCCAGCCATGGCTACATGCTGTTGTACAAAATGATCTCAAGAACTGGGGTTTCCCTTATGACAAAGAAGCCCTCCAACACATTCCACCCGGCTACTCCCACGCACCACCACAGTCCCCTCGAGTTAGGCGTAAAGAAAACAACAACTCTTTCATTTATTTATCAGATGAAGTACAAGATCAAAAGAACAAGTCTCTTTCCCCCTCAGTAAATGCTCACCACTTGGCAATAGTTGAAGCACCAAGTAAACCAACCAATCGGCCTTTAGCCATCAAAAATGTTCATGTAATAGCACCTAAGCCTGATCACATACCGCCTATACCCCTCTTTCGACCAGCTGAGAAGAAACCTTTATATGCATCACCTTATGTGGTGAATGGTGAACCGACTCAACCTTTTGGCCAGGAAGGTGACAACTCATTCCTTGTAATTCCCTACCCAGTTCAGGATCCTGACACTCAAGACCGCAGCTCTAACCTCTATCCTGTTGCTATACCCCTCGAGAAACCTTCCAGAAGACAGGACATTAATCCTATTCAAATGATCATGCAGCCTATTCGTAACATACTTCAGATTGGCAGAGTTGCCAATGTATCACTTGGTAGAAGACCTTTGTCTACACAACAAACTTTAAATATTCCAGGTCTGGTGCAGCAATTAGGGGCAAGAGAAGAAACACCTGCTCCACTAACAGTACTTGCACCACCACCACAACTAAGAGAACTACCCCAATCTTCAGCCACACCTCTGT
The DNA here is from genome assembly GCA_958450375.1 of Homarus gammarus. Taxonomy (NCBI): domain Eukaryota; kingdom Metazoa; phylum Arthropoda; class Malacostraca; order Decapoda; family Nephropidae; genus Homarus; species Homarus gammarus. Next base: position 569,500 of record CAUDMG010003621.1, read on the forward strand.
TCCGTATAAAGTTTCCAGGGTTTGGTCCTCCAAAAGGGGAGGATGTGGTTATAATGTCTGATAATTTAAATAATCAGAAAGCTAAACCAGAATTAACAAACCCAGCATCTCTAGCAGGTCTGCAAGAACCAAATGTACCCAGAGCTACTCTGCCTCCACCTCCTTCACAAGAGCTGCAACAACAAGCTGTCAACATTCAGCCTCCATCTTTTGGTACAATACAAGCACAATCCATCGCATCTACAGTTCCTCACAGTCAGCCTCTGGTTACATCTGATGAAGGTCACCCAGGCAGGCCAGTGAAGCAACACCCAACAGCAGATGTACCTCTAAGTGCATTTCAACTACCACCACAAAATCCAGCTGCCAATTTTCAACCTTCTGAGCAGTTTCAATTTCAACAAAATTTTCAGCCTCCCCAGGAGGTTCAAGTAAATGATTTTCAACCTCCCCAGCCGGATAATTTTCAGTCTCCACAACCTGTATTTGGAAATTTCCAACCATTTCCACCCTCACATGGTGAAACACCACCACCAGTACTGAACACTCATACCCTGACACAACCCACAAGTCCTCCCACAGCTACATTTGTCCCATGGCCAAACACACAAAATGGCAATGGTGATGCTCCACCTCCACCCTTGGCTTCACTAGGGCTTACTGACCTTCCACTAAATGAAGTTCCTCCACCGATAAGTTCCCCTTTCCCCAGACATCCTTTGACCGCACGTCCTTTTAACCTGCCACCTCTCCCAAACATGGACTTTCTGAACCCTTTCAATATGTTCCGAAGTCGGGAAAACACACAAGTGACAAATAACGGCTTTCCCTTTTTTTCCTCATTTTTCTCCAAAGCAGATAACGAGGCAAGTTCTTCCATAAATAAAGAAATTGAAAACCCAACATTCAGAACAAACATCAAGACGCAGGAACCTCAACAACAAGCTTTACCGCTGGAAGACGGGCCAGACAAAGACTCTAGCATGGACTTCCTGAGGGATGTTAGGAATAGTAAACCCTTGGCGGCAGAAGAAACCGGTTTTAATTTCATGCCTCACTTACATCCAATCTTAAGGGACGACACCATAAACTCTCCTCAGGTACAATCTAATCCCTCGTTAGTCACAGGTAATTCACACCCTGTAAATTATTCGTTGTCCAAGCCACTCATTCGCCCACCTTCACGTATTCACAACATTAACCGCAATAGACTTAACAGACAGCATTTATTAGGCAACCAGCGTCCAACATCAGTTACACAGATCGCTAATCAAAATACGGCCGAAATTCGACCTTTAGTCAATCAGTATCCTCTTTCCTCTCCACCTGGGCTGATCCATCCAAGGAAAAATGCACAAGTGCCACTTTTTAAGACAACGCAGAATCCTACCTCACAGCAAGAACCAGCTGGGGTCTCTGGCAGCCTCCAAGAAAGCCAGGTTAAAAAATACACACCAATAAGACATGAAAACCTTCAACCAAATAACAATGACAGCATACCCAAACCTTTGAGTCGTCCATCATACCCAACGATACAGAGGAGCAACGGGGCCAAAATCAATCCCCAGACAAATCCCGCTCATCCCGTTTTCTCAGGACCTCAGTCAAGGCAAGAGACTTTTGAACCTAGACCTGATATGATCCACTTCACAATCGATGATGTTGTGCACCGTCCTGGTTCATTCAGTCGGGTTAATCAACAACCTAAATTTACACAAACTTCAGAAATTGGTAGAAAATCACAACATGACTATTCAGCTGAAGATGATATGGATTTATCACCGTCTGAAGAAACAATCACAATAGCAAAGTTCATACAACCATCACAGCCCAATAAACCAACCACACTTACCATGCAAAGGATTACCCCAACTCCATCTACCATCACTGCTCAATCATCTTCAACAAAAATGACACGTTTACCTTCTGGCCTCCAAAAAACAACCACAGTCTTCCAGGCCGGGACTACACCTCGAGTAAACACAACTCCAAGAACTCCACACACAAAACAACCTAAGACTCACCAGACTCGGGTAACTCTCTCAACACCGACCATGTTTAAATATCGACCAAATACTAGTCCCACTAACTCAGCTTCACATCCCCCAACAACTTACAGGCCTCACGTCAGTCATGATGTTACAGTCACAAGCAAGTCTTCCTTCTTCCCTGCTCATTGGGGAATCACACTACCAGTGTTATCACAGACAAAAACTACTACCCCAGCGAAGGAACCAAAGAACAGTGAAAGACAATACCTCCCCTCAGCAGCCTCATCCAGGATTACCATCATTGAAGCTACACCTATGCCAAAGCCTGGAGAAATCTTTCCAACACTGAAAAATTTCCAAACATATATGTCACCCCAACCACCTACCACCACAACAAACCCTACAACAGTGCCAACAACACCAACAACAACAGTCACAACAACTACACCGTCGACCACAACCAACAAAATTTCAACAACGGAAAGGAGTGAAAGAGAATCAGTAAAACTAATTGATGTCACATCATTCCGTCCTAAGGGAAAGCATGCAACACGTCCCCAGCCTCCAGGCTTGATGAAGATCAGAAAGAGGCCAGAAATAATGATGCCGGGAAGGTGGAACTACCGAACTATTGCCAAACCACCACAAATAGAATCAGACTCACTCATCAATAATAACGATAAAAATAACAGTAAGGCGCCACGCATCATTACTCATAACAGGTTCAAGGTGCAATATAATTCACCTCCAAGAAAAGTCTTTCATATGAACAGACCAACACCTAAACCTGCTCTACTAACAGAAAAGTTCTCAACTACCTCATCATCATCATTACCCACCACCAGCACCATAGTTACTGACAAAATTCAGAGTCGTCCCTTTGTTGTTCCGTCACCTACTTCCATAGACGTGACAGTGGACCGGCCCATTACAACTCCAAGAACAGAGAGTCAGAAATCCCAAACTGTAGTACTTACGACATATCCTTCGTCAAACATGGACAGTAAAGTAACAGAAGAAAAACAAGAGGATCATATAACAGACACAGATATCACAACCCCACAATACCTTGACACTACAACACAAACCACAATATCAACACCTGTTACCTCTTTACCACCTGTTATTACCAAAACTCCGATATTTAGTTCCATTCAGCGACTGCGCAACTTTATGGCAAACAGGAGAAAAAATAAGACACCTGTAACGCCACAAACAACTGCCACGTCAACTGAAGGTACACAGACCTCTGAACAAGGAGAGGAAACCCTGATTAATGATTCAACAATGACCAGCCCAAGAACACCATCTGCTGCAAGAACTAGACCAAGTTTATCATTTGCTACAATACCCAGATCAAGTACATCACCTTCTACCATACTGAGATCAAGTACATCGCCTTCTACCATACTAAGATCAAGTACATCATCTGCTACAATACCCAGATCAAGCAAATCACCTTCTACCATACTAAGATCAAGTACATCATCTGCTACAATACCCAGATCAAGTACATCACCTTCTACCATGCTACAATCAAGTACACCAACTCTCCCATTACCCAGATCAAGTACATCATCATCAGTAAGATCAAACTTCAGAATGTTCGGTGCATACAGGACTCCAAGAGACAGCAGAAAAACCTCCCCATCAACGAGTCGACCAATACTGCCTCCCACAACCACGACGAGAAACCCGAGACACATCACTGGTGGTACCACATCAACGTCAACTGGGGTGTCAAACTTTAAGGACAGCGACCACGAACACAGTGGCAGCAGCAGCTCCACCTCACACTCCTGGAATGAACCTATTGAGGAAATGTTTCTCCAAGGCCATCCAGAGATGACTGATTTTTATAACTGGGAGTCAAGCCGTCTCGACACATCCGACCAGAGTGATTCAAGCTTTTCTGAAGAAGATCAATATTACAGTCCAAGTGACGGTGAGATTCTCTTGCCCGGAGCTTCTGAAGTTTCTCCGGTGACTGTGGAACCATTCTGGCAACCTTTCAGAGCCCTTGCTTCAAATGAGTCAAGTCATCTGAAGTCCTCCTTCGGTAATCAGCTTGTGGTCTCACCCCAGTACACTTCCATTGCTAGAAGCACACCAAAGAAGGTAGAGCATAACTCCCAAACTCGTTTAGGACGCATGCTTGAGAATATATTCAATCCAGTTCAAAAGCTATTTGTAATATCAGTTCCACCTATAAAGTTCAAATTCATATATGAAGTTCTTTTTTCTGACTGGAACTACTAAATCAAAGCAAACTGATCTCTCTTCTCCGGACAGGTGCAGAAGGTAACACCCTCAGGTACAGCAACGGCGCGTGGACCTCCCTGATGGGAAGTCTGGGTCAGGGCAAGAACCCATATAGCCACGTCGTCCACTCCATACACAGTAACGATCATAAAGATTCCATAAAATAGACTTACCGGGTATTTGTGATATTTTATTGCACAATGTGTTCAAGATTTTTTTATTTTTTTTTTAACAAATAAGCATTAACATAAACACCATATTTTGTACCCTCTAGCACTCCATTTCATGATACTGATGGTAACAAAATATCATGAATTTACAACACAAAAATTGTTGAGATATGTGTCATAATGACTCTACATACATTCACTAAATCCTCATGAACTTCCAAACATTTAAAAGATACTCATCTGCTGGTCGTGCATTGCTTTCACTTCCGCCCTTGAAAGTGAATGTGACTGAATTGCCTATTACCTGATCAACACTTTACATCACCTACAATACAATATACTGTGCTGACACCCTTTCAATACACACAACCATCTTGACTTGGACTTCAGGTATTCAAACACTTTTTTCATAATATGTATAAATATATACTGTGAACACCATCAAGCTTCTGAAATCATGAAGTGAGTAATGATTGTTCTCAGAAGTTTGGTGTAAACTGTAATGGAAATTATCCAATTTTGTTCTTGTCTGCCCCTGTAAATAGTGTTTGATCACAGCAGTAGGCGGTGGCTGGACCATCGTCTCTACATGTATAGTTCAGTATTAGTCTTCTAGTGTAAGTCACCAATCAATTCATTAACTCTTTTATAACATGTACAGTTTTTATCTTCCTCTCATGTGGCTGCTGTACTAATGTATGTTTCTCTCTCTCTTATAATAACCACAACATACACCATAAAAGTTATCTTAAATTTGCTTTCATCATCATTACTCTAAAGAGTATTTCCAGTCTACTAATGTTTCATCATTCACACGTAATACAAATTTACAACAACTGATTTATGAAAATTTTACAAGCAATAATTCACTGCATCTTCACTACTCAATATTACAGAAGTTTCAGGTGAATTCTCCATTTATCTTCGTATATGTTTAGTGTTTACTTAAGCAACACCTTTTATCTCATCTCTACACTTCATCCCAACTATACAATAACAAAACACTACAACACAATAAATTGGTACAATTCTGTCTCCACAGCACCAAAGAGTGATTCTGAGTTTGTATATAAAGTGTGACTGGCCAGATGTTTTTATTATAGATGGCTATGAGGAGGAGACTGTCATGCCAACACCTCATGCTGACCAACCTAACCAACATAGTACAGCATTATATTCCATTACTTTTATTTCAAATTACATGAAAGATTGCTTTCAGTTACAGTTCACTCGATATAAGAACATATATTTACAGTTATAAAGCTCTTTAAATTCAACTTTGTTAAGAGAGGCATCCCTGGCCACTAATTGTATACATGATATAGAGTCATCACCTTCCAGCCATCATTAATAATTACATTTATAATAAATTTTCAACTGACACCATCTAGGTAGACCTTATTTGATTCTCCAGGTCTTGTTTGCTGTCTGTCCTTCACTTTCTGTACTCATTAATAAACACAATGTATCACTGATGACAATTTATTACTTGTATGTTTTATATATATATATATATATATATATATATATATATATTATATATATATATATATATATATATATATATATATATATATATATATATGCAAGTAAATCACTGTAGGTGCGCGTGATCTAGGTATATGCTGATAACCACCAGGAAAGAAGAAAACACGAACTTCGTGTTTTCTTCTTTCCTGGTGGTTATCAGCATATATATATATATATATATATATATATATATATATATATATATATATATATATATATATATATATATATATATATATATATATATAGTGTACTGTATATGTGATGAAATAACAGAAGAATGTTCAGTATACTACAAGGCTTTAAAATACACCACGAAAATAAAGTCTATAACTCAACAAACATTTTGAAAATAAGTCAAGTCCAAAATATAGCATTTGTTTTATAAAAGATGATAAAACTTAACATTATAAATAAAGTTTTAATTTTTGTACAGTTATTTATCTTCATTTTACCCTCCTCCACTCTCCTATAAATACAGATATATACTGTATGTTGTGTCTTTGTTTTACTCCTAAATAGGACTCTTGAGACTGGCCAATGTCCTCACCCAGGTCAGGTCTTACAGGGGGGACTGTATCAATGGTGGAAGAACTTGCTTGTTAACAATACATTGTAACTGATTGGAAAGATGTGAAAAGATAAACAGAAGAATTACAATAACACCAAGGAAATGGGAGACTGGGTAGGAAAGAGGTGTGTTTGAATGAGAAACAGAGAAATTTGGTCACGGGCGTGTTGAGTTTGACCAGGTTATATCCACCTCACTGGGTAATCCTATACTGTACATATCTATATCTAAGGAAGCGGTAAAAATGAGGCAATAATGAGATCAAACAACGAGAAAATTGAGTGGATTTGAAAGAGGTAAAAGACAGAGCATATTCCTCAACAGAAACCTCACAGATGACCAGAAACAAGACCAAGATTCAAGTTAAGAGTCATTTGAAGTATAGTCATAGAAAGACAGCACATCACACACCTGACCAAACATTACAAACAAGATCATTCTGTGACTATATACCTGTTCACTGATTGCTCTCCACCCAAGATCATCTGTACGATCACACTCATATGTTTCACCAAGGAGGGGGTTGAAAGGCTTTGCTGTTCTCACAGCTGTTGTGGCATAAGAAGAAACTGTAAATGCAGCAACCAGCGACAACTGTTCACACGTATCCTCCGCCTGTAACACAAGAGAGAAAAAAATTAACATAGTGGATGACCTGCGGGATAGGTTAACCTTAAATAAAAAGCAGCAAAGAAAAAATGGAAGTAATTTAAATGATTTACTTCATGTTACATTATTCTCTTAACCATTTCGCTACATTTCCCGCACTTGTCATTTTATTCTGGCTACCGCCAGACGATTTTATTTAGCTTAGGGTAGCCTTCTGCAGCCAAAGGGTTAAGTCATTATTACAAAGGTGATCATGAGGAGAAAAAATCCTTTGATGTTAATGATGCCAAGGTAAAAAATACAAATGAGAACAAACATCAAACTACACAATAATGAACAAAATAACTTGATAATAAAACAAATATGACCAAGATATTTGATTGTCACACCTAAAAGCTTGTGATAAATTATACATGAACTACCGGCTGACAAACTTTAGGCATAAATGATATAAATCACAGAATATTGCATTGACCAGATAATGTTTACTAACCTGTGATGCTCTGTCCAAAATGTCACTATATTCAAAGTCTTCTGTTAATCGTTGCAAGAATGATAAGGGTTCACTAAAGTTAACCTGAAAAGAACAAAAAAAAACATCAGAAAATTGTATTTTTATTCTACAATCACTCTTTCTCTCTGTCTGTCTGTCTGTCTCTTTCGTACATGCATAGAAAGTTAATTACTCAAATAATATTAAACAAATATGTAAATACTATATGTAAATCACCTATAAAGTTATAAATTTGAAAATATGAACTAAATTTATCTTACATTTCATATTGCTTGAGTCTGGCATAAAATAGTTACAAGAATTCTGTAAAAGTGCATCAAGGTCACCATATGACCCTGGCCTTTGCAGCCCTAAGATAGTATTCATAATCATTCATTCATTCCTCCTCAATACACTTTCCTGCCTTGTCCCTTGATAAAACTAGGACGTCACACAGGAATAAACAGTCACAAACAGGCTAAGTCCATAAACTAAAATGAAAACAATTGCCTAAACATAATATTTCTGCCATAATCTGTCTCGGGATCCAAGCATATAATTAAGAAAAATGTGTTAATGGTATGAGAGCACATTAATTCACTGGTAATGGAAGGTATGGTACTTACTGGCATGGGTATTTTAGAGAGTTCCTTTCCTATGCAATTTTTCATAATAGACCATAGATTAATAGGATAATTTGGTTTTTCTGGGACGCGGGATCGGCGCTGACGCTTGGGCCGCCCGTTAGCCTGTTTCATCTCATTATCCGTTGGTGTGGTGGCTTGAGACCCATTCAGGCTGGCCATTTCTTCACTTAACTGTAATATACGAAGAAGAAAACATATCCTAAATCTTAATGTATACAAAAAACTTAAACCAAAAACTAGAAAACTGATCATTAAAACAGTTACCCCCACCTTGAAGTATCTATGTCAAGCTCTGATAGGATTGTTAACCTAACAACACTACCCTCATTATTAAATAGTTTCCTCGACAAATACCCAACCAATATCTTGAATCATCTACCTAAATATATATTCTACTCCTTCATTCCTGACAAACCTCACTGAATCAGAGTTGTCCCTCTTCTGCTTAATCCAATATTTCACTGTATACTTGTGATTTTTAGTATTGTTCTATGATATTGACAAGAATTTTACTATATTTGCACTGTACATCACTACAAGCACCTCTATCCCCTTCCATTCCTCTATTTGGGTGTGATATCCAAGGTCCAAAGATGGCACAATACTGTTTCTTGGAGCCTCTATGTGTGTGTGTGTGTGTGTGTGTACAAATGGTCTCGTTCGTACTACACACTATAAACATCTTTTTTTTTTAACTTGCACACACACACAGACACAGACACACACACATATACAGTGTACAAGTACTGTATTCCCTGATATGACCCCTTAACTAAATTTCTCTACCACTCTCTCAAAATTGCTTCTATAAACTTCCTCAAGGACAACATCACACAACTATGGTGATACTGAGCATCCCTGAAACACTGAACCAAAAAGTTAAAACAAACAAGTATGGCAGTAACTTAATCATATGATGTGAATAAAAGCAAGCAAGATATGAGCCACAACAGACTGATGTATCGTGTACATGAAACATCCAGGTACAAATATCAATAAAGTAACAAAATAAAGTACTGATACTCTGATAACTAAGTACATTATTTTTTTCCTTATCTCAAAATAAAATATAATAAAACAATATGCGAAAAATGGTGAATTGTTACTTTAATATAAAACACACAGTACAGTTCTAGACACTCTTGCTACAGCATGCATGTACTACTGGGTCAAAAAAACACATCTTGTATTAATGAACAAGCTTGCTACATTACCTAGTTTCCAATAAGCACAGATATTACAAATCAAAATTGTATTTATTATACTAATAAAAAAATAATTTGACTTATTATGTAAGAGCACAACATATGGAGGTGATTAGCGATCATTTCATGAAAAAATCCTTGAATGAACAACATGCTTTATAGCGAGCAAGTTATTGGATAGCGAAAAACATTTAAAATGAATGAGAGGACTTACACTATAGCTACTATCCGTATTGTTGTCTTTTCTCATGATGACTTGGACGGTGTTGTCCTGACCATCACCCTCACTGCTGGACGCTGACACTGTGTCCCCTATACCTTGACCCTCCGATGCCTACGGTACCCAAAGATCAACACAAACTACTTTTAAGTTCAAACACACACAAAGCAAAATTAAATAATTCTAAAAATAGCATTGAAAGACACCTCACACTCCCAACATGAAGTAAAGTACATCTTTAATACAATATGTTACATGGGTTGATGATACATGTACATTTTTTAACACTTCATTCCTCCTTTTAACTCTCCAAACTTTTCAGCTGATGACCTTCTCCATACCTTCAAGAGTTAGAGACTACAGTAACACTTGAAGTATATGTTGAAGGATCCTACAAGCTGGTCTGGCTGTCACACAGGTGAAGCAGTTGCCTGTATTGAGACGCAAAAATGTGTGGAAAGTATGAGGGTTGCTGCAAGAGGCATTCACAAGCCAGAGTAGAGGTATGACAGTAAAAAAAAAAAGTGAAAATAACAGTCAGTGAAACGATAATAATGAGGAGAGTGTGTGTGTGTGTGTGTGTGTGTGTGTGTGTGTGTAGATCACTGAGTGGCAATGTAGTGTGAGGGTCAGTAGAGAGTAAACCCTCAATGATGGTGTTTGCATGGGGTACTAAAGCCAACCAGTCTGCCACCTATAAATATACAGTAAATGATATGTTAAGTTAATGATATAAAAATATATTTACAGAAACAAAATTAAGGATGTCAATGCGAGAAATTTTTACCATTGAACATTCTTTACTAACCACACACAAGTTCTTCCATTAAGGATCAAGGTTGACTGTTTTTCTTGTTGTCTCATTATTTGCTGGGATTTTATTTTATTTTAATCTTTAAATTTCTTAATTTTTGATAACCTAACCTATTATATCCCACATCTGTTTACAGCCATCTGCCCATCTACTTATAGCATGTGAGAACCTTTCCAGTTTACTGTATAATTAAAAACTTTACTTTAGATGCAAAATGTGTGGTTGGTTTTCATTTATCATTTGATCTCTTAAAACACAGAGCACAAAACATAAATACAATTATTACAGTTGGCAAAAAACAAATGTTTTTTATTCAATTATTAATCTCTGATTTGAAGCTGTTGTTGCCTCTTTAAATCTTAAGTGAAAGTACTGCAACAACTTTTTCAACAGTAAATATTACAAACACTATATAACTATAAATTTCATACATAAAGTATTAAGTGGAGATATAATATGTACTGTAATTTCAAAAATACATAATACTTGTACAGTACCGTAACTTATGCTCACTATTTAAGTGTTATATGCACACAACTGTACAATACACACTGAAAATGAACTTACTTATCAACAGCCACATGTGATCAACGGTCAGTAAGACCACAAAACTCAATTTTATGTCAAGTTAACCTCAAAACACTGATACACGTCTCACAACACTACACCAACGTTAATCTACGAGTCTGTGTTAACGATGAGAGTTGATAACAGCAACACGAGCAAAGTAAAACAATAACATACAAAGGAACTCAATATGATGGGGGACATATTGGAACATAAACTGTGAAGTGTATAACATGGATGACCTTGGGGGAACTGCTTTGTATACAAGAAAAAGTGATAAGTAATAGGGACTAAGAGGACTACTGCAGTAAACATGAGAAGCAGGGAGTAAAGACAAGGGAGTGTGCTGTTACATAAGCCTTTCAATGAAATAAACTCTAAACTGTACTCTAAATTCTGGATAAATTACTGTAAACGGCAAGCTCTGAGGTTCTGACGCTAGAAAAAATCCAAAATCTAAATGCAGTTAATATTCTAGTTAATAAAACCTGTATCAATGGGTTACATCAGGGTTTCAAAGTTGGCACAATGCTATTTTTCAGAGCTGTGAGTAATAAAGGTCTCCAAAAGACCTTAATAATGTATCTAAGAGGGACAAAAATCATTCCAATTCTGAACCTGAATTTGTATATGTCGACATTTAAGAGATCAAAGTTGACCCAAGAAATGATAAACTTCTCGACATAAACAGGTTACATAAACAGTATATATCAAGCCAACTGTGAACTCCTGATATGACCCCTTGACACCAAGTTCTCACATACACTAAGTCACTATATTACCAATACAAATAAAGAAGCAAAAACAAGATGACAGAGGAAGTGACAGCATGAGGAATTAGAAATAGTAACTGTATGAGAATATATGAGTATACTGTACCAACCTGTAAGCTATAGTAAGGTCAACCCAGAGCTTTGGTTTCTGATAAGAAATTCTAGAAAATTAAAGCATAGCCACACTCTCTAATAATATGTCATACATCTATAACAAAAAAAGCATGGATAAATTAATAACCACATAATATATCAACCATACTCCATTCTTATTTATGACGGTGGCAGAACAGATGAAAAGTATAGAAATTATATACTGTATATGTAATTCAGTTTATGCAAAATTAAGTGTGTCGCTAAGAGTAATTATATAAACTTACTGATAAAACTTTGTCCATTAATGCTTGAAACATAACATACTGTACCGTAAAACAAAGTGAATCAATGACCTTCTGCTCCATATATCTCTTTCTCACTCTACACACATCAGGACACTCATATACTCACTCCCTAAGTACAGAGGAGATATGTTAAGTGTGAAAATAATAAGAGTGAAAGGAAGTGTCACAGTAACCTCACTAATGAGTTAACTTTAGAAAAAAATCTCTCTCTCTCTCTACCTCTCTATATAATGTACAAGCCTTGATTCATAATGCTTCACTTAACATGAGTTCGTTAATAATAAACAAATACTTAATATAATTTTATCTTATGGCTCGGTGTATCTCTGCCACCCTCTCAAGTCAGGAATGGAATAAAGTTGACGGGAAAGATAAAAGATTTCAATGCCAACTCACAAAGTCAGTCTCCTTTACACAAATAAGAAAAAGTAATACAAAAATATATATATAATCCTGTGTATGGGTCAAGTTACTACCACACTATCCACCGAATACCACATACCTACGACAGACATTCATACTCACCTGAGAAACATTAGAGTTGGACCTCTTGTGTGCCTGGCTAGTGTTAACATGTACTATGAAGTTTTCTGCTAATTCTTCAACTGCATCCTCGAACTCATTCTCCTCCTCGTCTTCACTGTGGCTGTGTCCTGAGAGAGTGGTGGAAGAGTTAGTTTAAGCACAGCAGTTGAACGCATCACAACAATATATTCGGTGTACTAAATAATTACCGTACGTATAGGAGGTTTAGAGAGTAAGTGCTGTATTGTATATCATTACCAAATGCAAACTTCATATACCATACAAAATTATTTCATGTTTTAATATCTAATACTCTATTTCACTAAGTTGTATACTTGGTTCTCTAAAGACTTCAAAATAAATTCTAAAATAAAATATAAAATAAATCCAGTGATTCATATGACAAATAAGCAATTTAAACTAAAAGATGTTTTTGTTTCTACAATGTGGAGCAGAATTCTCCTGTCACACTTATCGTCCCTTATACACATACTCAGCATCACCCATCAACAGCACATCCCCCCCCTCCCCCAAAAAATACCTGACACCGTACTCAGAACATTTACTGCTTTTACTAATCCATCAATTTCCATTCTCTCAATAAGTTCCTATCCCTTAAGAAGACTGTAATGCACTCCCTCCATGACCCACTCTTTTCACTTCAGTATCTCCTCTTTCTGTTGTTAATTTTTCTCTGCTTCCTGTACATTTCCAAACGTTGCTCTCCTGCTCGTCCTTTCTCTCACCTCTTAACTTACTCCTTCCTCTTACATACAGAGTTAATGTGTCACACCTCCCCCCCCTCTTTCTCTCATTACATTTCTCACTCCACAATTTGATTTATTTCCTTTACTGTGTGTTCCATCATTCCTCATTCCATTTTCTGACATCCATTAAAAAGAATTATCCGAAAATAAATAAAGTACATAATATTCTGGACTGTCTATAGTGAGGATATCAAAGACTAGATCTGCATACAAGTAGTAAGTTACACTCCACAAAGCTGCCATGCATATCCAGTCAGACCAGGTTCTTAAGGCTGTGGATATCCCATGCTATTAATAAGTTCTCTACTTCTGTCACTTCACTAAATACAGTGTATACAGTACAGTATATACACCCCGTACCAGCGAAATGCCCGAGACCACAAATGGGACCAATTACAGTTTCAGCATTTATGGAACATCTAACAATCAGCCCCTCCAGCACTCACCTTAAGTTTTGCCTCTCAGATTAAATAGCCTGAAATTTAACACCACGAAATTATCTGGGGGTTGTTCATATCAATCCATAATGGTTAAAATTGTGAATGGCCTTTATCCTAGTGTAAACTACATTGCTGCCCTGTACTTACACTGGGATGTTGGACAAAGTAAAAATTTTGAAAAACTGTGAAGGGACAAACACAAAAATTACCCCCCCCCCCCCCCCCCCAAACAAAAAAAAATGTTTAGTTTAGTATAGTTTAGTAGCTCCAGTCTAATGGGAAAAAACTACAGGTACTGGTAATTAGTGATATAAAATGGGTAGAAATTACTTCAGGGAATCATAATCACAATCACTGTATACAACTTAAGGCCCCATATCCTCCACCACAAGGTTGGCACAGTACTGTTTACTCAACAAAAACAAATTATTGAAATAAATTTGCCAGAATAGCCCAGAGTTAACCTTGAGGTACTGTATAACAAACAAACAACTATAACTAAGAGGAAGTGACTACTGTACTGTTTAATAAAAGCACGAAAGGGGTGAAAATATCTTGAGGGTCATTATCCTAACTAAGGATCAAATAAAAACTCAAAGAGAGAATAAATAATGCACAAACAGCAACAAAACTTTCCTGGGTCAGTAGCACAAAAAGATAACAAAATTCCCACCTCTTTTAACACATATTGGAAAAAAGAAAAATCAGGTTGTACCTAAAATTTATTTGTATACTCAAGGGGGTTTAAGGGATACCCATAATTTTTTTCTTCTGCAAATAATATTTTTTAACATACATGTTTGTTAACAATAATTCGTGTTTTCACTTTGCATCCCATTTTACTGACAAGCCAACATAAACATGTGCTGACTATAAGCTTTAGTAAAATTCCATGGACACTAAACCAAAATAGTTAAGAGAACTACAGATAGCTTATAAAACGCTTCCTAAATAGCAGTTATGGCAGCCACGTTTGATGATGGGTGGCACCAGTAGAGTATACAGGCAGATCTGTGAGGGTTTTGTGATAACTGGATCTAATTAAGAGTAGCAGAAGTAGCAAAGAAAACAAAACAGTGGACGTCAGACAGATGCAGATCAGTGGATGGTGCAACTTCCCATCAGCTCCTTTGATCTTTAAGCAACAAGGCGATAAAAGAAATATGTGTGCAGGTGAGAGTGGAATGGGGGTAGGCAGAAATGGTAAAGGGATGAGGAAAGGGAGGTGGAGATAGTGTCAGAAGAAAGAATAAGTAGGGAAGGAAGGAAGAGAATGGGGAGAGGAAAGGGAACAAGGGGAAGAAAGGAGAGGGAGAACAAGGAGGAGAAAGAGGCAGGTGGGAATGAGAGCTAGACACAGACGAGAGAGAGAGAGTCAAACAATCTGGCCAACCTGGTACAGCATATACATAACCATACCAGCAATAGTAGTAATGTTAGTAAAGGTTTAGTTACATTATCTATGCATCTACCTTCACCCTCACCAACCTGGCGGCTCTCCTTGTAGGGAAAATTGTTCTGGCTGACCAAACACATTGACTTCTACGGTGGAACTTGTAGGTACGGGGTTTTGCACACCTATGGAGATAGCTAAATCTGCAACGTCTGTCTCCCACAAGATCAACACCACGTTCTATCTTTGTCTGGGTCTGTGTTCAGTGTTGTCATTTGTTAGTGCCAGTGTGTCCTGCATACACTTCCTCTCGAGTCTTGCGCAGTCCACATACCTTGCACAGACCATCTACAGCATCTAGCACAGTTCATTAATCTTGCACAGTCCATATACTGTTAATAGTAAACACATGCTACTCACACACCTTCACTTTCTGTATGTACTCTGTTCTGTCACCTAATCCCCCATCACCTCTGTCACACACAACTTTCCTTGTATATACTCCATCACCTTCAAAACTAGAGACACCACCGACCAGTCCTTTATGAATATTGTACAGTGTATGTGTGTTTTTCACTCGTCACACTCACCACCTGCCTCGCTCCACCTCCACATCTCACAACATCCATTCCTCTCTCTTGTGTCTCTCCATCGTTGAGTCTCAGGATGTGGCAGACTTACACATAACTCTTGTATGATACAGTATGCTGAGCCTCAACCCAGCAGACCTCACCACACCTATACACTTTTGACTTCATGAAAAGACAGCAATTATTCTGATTCTACAGAGCCATAATATTAGTAAGTGGTTTATATAACACAATATAATGATAATTCCTATTTTTAATTATGGTATACAAAAAATATACAAAGACATTCAATGAGAAGTGTTAATTTACATAAATGTTTCATCTTAAAGAACTTGTAAGTATTTCAAGCCATAAATTCTCTTTGTACACATCACATGACCCTAGACAACGAGATACAACTTTGTACAGCACTTACAAGTTCTCTACGTTCAAAATATATAAAAACATTGAGGGATTTCTGCCTTAAAATGTAAATAACACAGCATAACAGTAGAAGTTCACCGGCATTACACGGAATTTTAACTGTATAGTATTTGGTGTTAGATCAAGCTCCACCACTGGCTCTCTTAACTTAGCTGCGAGGACACAAGGACCTCTGACTCGACTCACCAGGTGGCATGGCCTGGTTCATCTGCTCCTTGGCCTCCTGCTCAAGATGGGAATGTTGGCGGGCTAGCTGCTCCACCATATCTTCCAGCCTCACCCGCTGGTCTCGTTCATGCTGCAGAAGTCGCTGCCATTTGCGCCCTGCAGTGCTGCTCACCTCAACGTAGTCGTTACAGGCCTGCAGGTGTAATAACTCAATTAATACAGAGTTTCATTGTTAAACATTAAATGCAATTCATATATAACACTTTTTTTTACCCCTTTTGAGAGTTAGTGATTATTTCTCTTTCAGTTAATTAAGACTTTAATTTCAACGGGTTAATCTCTAGTAATTAATAGCAATTTTCCTAATCAAAATTAAATTACAGGTATAAATATTCTTTTGAAGGTGGTCATTGTATTTCTTCTTTCATGTGTAGTATTTATAAAGTTCAGAGTGAGACTTCTCATTACCTGGACAAAAAATGTAGAAGACTGTTGGACATATTTACACCATTACTGGACATCAAAGTTCATATGTTAGTGAGATGTTGAACAGTGAAACATATTGCCTTCATTAATACAGTACACAATACACACTACCCTGACACGCGATTACCGCTACTGTATTGTACTGGAACTCGTTTTTTATTTACAGAATTACTAATGCTGTAACTGATAAAGGTAACAATTACAGTATTTCTTACAACGTGCAGTATTCTGTATGATTTTAATTATTATTTTCACTATAAAAAGCTTCTCTGGAAACTTATGTGTTTAAAGCTTAAAGACAGTCCATATTTGAGAAACAGAAAATGTATATAAGGACGATATAAAACACGGGAACAACATAATTTGCATTACAAATTAATTAATTACTTGAGGAGGAGAGAAAATGAAGGAGAGATGGAGGGAGGATACGAGAAGACAACGACCAACAACCATAAAGTCTACGGCGACCACCATCCACATTTCACTTATTATAAAGGTGCCGTCATAGGAAGTTTCTCAGGTGTACACGACTGAATGCCGACACAAGCGCCAACGAGACTCACCTGCCGTCTACTATAATGATATTACACTCTTTATAACACTGAGTAGGTTTAGAGGTTAATGAGATATAATTAGAAAAGACTTGAAAGGTTAACATTTATAAATATTTAAGACTAAAATGCCATTGTTGTGCCAGGAGATATCCATTTATTACCCCCCTCCCCCAAGCTTCTCTCCAGCCCCGTCCACTACCCCTCACCCCTCTACCTGTGTGTTGTGAGGGGGGGGGGGGGGACACTTGGCATCACACCTATAATAAAGAATGTCACACACGATCATCACCTTTCATTTTCTCAGCCACCAAACACGTTAAACGACCATGACTGAGGGACACACGATACTGGCTAAGTGGCCATATCAAGGGTTCAAGGGTGTGTGTGTGTGTGTGTGTGTGTGTGTGTGTGTGTGTGTGTGTCACCGGAAAACTTTTTTTTAAGAGGAAGAGGATTAACTGGAGGTAGGTCAGGTCAGGTAACACACACACAAGCCGTGAGAAACGTTGGTCGGTGAGGAAGATAAAAATAACGGTGGAGGAGAAGGGCGGGAGAGGCTAGATGATAAGATAAGAACAAGAAGGAGGAGATAAACAGTGGGGGGGGGGGTGGCAGAGGGAGAGAGAATGAGGCAGGGGAGGTGTGAAAGCGTGCATGACCTAGACACTGGGGAGAGAGAGAGGGTAAAGGTGTGTGTGAGGAAGGCATATAGGGAGACAGGGGGGGGGGGGGGGGGGGACCAGGTCAGGGTGATATCAACAATCCTCCAGGAAGGAAGGAAGGAACAGAATCCCTCCTCCATCCCCCGATCTCTACCTTGAGTGCCAACAGTCACGCCCAGAGAGCAGGAACCAGCGAGTGCCCCCCCCCCCACACACACCGCCCATAAATACACTCCCCAACACATCTTTACACCCCCCTTGCTTCTCTCACCTCCCTTCCCTCACTACCTGGCACCCACACCCCTTCTCGTTTTCCCTCCCTTTGCTGCCTCTCTCCCCGTCTCTTCCATCTCCCTCCTTCCTGTTCCTCTTCTTCTTTCTCTCCTCCCCCCCTGTACCCCCTTCCTCCCCCTCCCTTACACCCTTCCTTCTCACATATATTGGCCTTAATTTCTTCTTCTTTTTACACACACAATTCTTACCGCTACTGGCGACCGTTTCACGACTCTGGCTGGCTGGCAGTCTGTGTATACCACGCTTCTGAACAGAGAGAGAGAGAGAGAGAGAGAGAGAGAGAGAGAGAGAGAGAGAGAGAGAGAGAGAGATATGACTGTCTGATCACCACAAGGAGCATCTCTTCTCCCGGCACAAAGACTAGAACACACCAGGTAACAGTGTGGAGGCGGGGGTGGTGGGGGGCGGCGGAGGAGGCGGGTGATGGTGGGGGAGGTTGGAGAGTAGGGGTGGGAGGGCTATCGTGAGTGCAAATCAATACGGCATTCATAACATCCTGACGTAACCTAACTTAACGACAGTCAGGTGAGTAGGACCTTCGTGTGTGACCTTCAAGTGCGACCGTCGAGTGGTGAAGGAGGAGGTGAGGGGAACAATAAGGTCATGAACTTGGCTGTCATCTGAAGGAGGTCGACGGTGACATTCTCTTGTTTACTTAACCCACATCAGCCACCTCCTCCATCTCTTCCTCCTCCTCCTCCTCCTCCATCTCTTCCTCCTCCTCCTCCTCCATCTCTTCCTCCTCCTCCTCCTCCAACTCTTCCTCCTCCTCCGTGGTGGGAGTATGAGAGGGAGGGAGAGGGAGACGGAGGTATAGAAGTATAAAAGAAGGAGAGGTACCAGAGAGAGGGTTGAGGGAAGGGTACAAGGAGAGGAAGGTGAGAGGGGAAGGAGAGCAAGGTGAGAGGGGAGGGAGAGGAAGGGTACAAAAGGGAGAGGAAGGTGAGAGGGGAGGGAGAAAGAGGTGAAGGTGCCAAGAAACCTTCACCCATTCAACAGCAGCAGGTGGTGGTGGTGGAGAGGTCGTCTTGTGTAACCTCGAGTGTATGTAACCTACATAACAAGGCGTTCCCCCCACCTATGTCTCCCCCTCGCTAATATTTACCAATGTTTCCTCCCCTCTCACCCACCCTACCCATCCATCAATCCTAACCACCTGCCCTGACTCAACCATTCATTATACCCCCTACCCACCCCCCTCACACCTGGCGGGGGTAACTAACACCTCCCTATGAGCCTCTTCACCAGCTTAAACACCAACTTACGTGACAAGAAACCGACACACGTTATGGAGCGACACATTACGAGATGACTGACGGACGGACGGTGGGCTAATAGGTGGCGCCACACGTCTTTTTATACAACACCTTGAGACTTAGGGGTGTGAGGTGACCCTGGACGGCGGTGAGGGGTCGGGATAAGCAGGGAGGGAGGGAGAGCGTCACCTGCAAGAGTGTGTCAGAGCAACACACCTGAGTCACCTGTCAGTCTCATAGTTATTACAGGAGGCGATCACCTGGCCCGAGGGGGGGTGTGAAGGGGCGTTGCTGGGCACCCACTCTCACGTGTCTCTCCCTTCTGTCACTCTCACTGCCAGGGTCACCCTCTCACACACTCCCTCTCCCCCCTTACACACCCTCACCCTCTCTCTTTCCTCCCTTCCTTAAACCCGCACCTTTCTCTCTCCCTTAAACCCTCATCTTTCCTCCCTCCTTTAAACCCTCTCCTTCCTCTCCCTCCCTCCCTCATACTCTCCTCCACCTCCTTATCATCACCCTCACACTCTATCTTCTCCCTTATACCCTCTCCTTCCTCTCCCTCCCTCCCTCATACTCTCCTCCACCTCCTTATCATCACCCTCACACTCTATCTTCTCCCTTATACCCTCTCCTTCCTCTCCCTCCCTCCCTCATACTCTCCTCCACCTCCTTATCATCACCCTCACACTCTATCTTCTCCCTTATACACTCTATCTTCTCCCTGGGAGGTTGGCGGCGCTACACATGTTGCCATACTCACTCACTGACAGACCCAACACACTCTCGTAATACTAACACAAGAATCTGAGAGAGACAGGGCGGAGGAGGAGGAGGGGGAGGAGAGAGGGGGAGAAAGAGGAGGAGGAGGAGGAGGAGGAGGACGGGGGAGGAGGAGGAGGAGGACGGGGGAGGAGGAGGAGGAGGAGGAGGACGGGGGAGGAGGAGGAGGAGGAGGACGGGGGAGGAGGAGGAGGAGGAGGAGGAGGACGGGGGAGGAGGAGGAGGAGGAGGACGGGGGAGGAGGAGGAAGGAGAAGAAAGGAGGAGTAGGGAGGAGATAGAGGAAGGAGGAAGAAGGAAGGAAAGAGGAAGAAGGAAGGAAAGAGGAAGGAGGAAAGAAAGAGAAGGAGGTATAAGGAAGAGGGAAGAAGAGGAAAGAAGAAAAGGCAGGAAGAGGAAGAAAGAGGAGACGGAAATATTCAACCAATAGATAACACAAGACTATCGATCTCAAGCTGCGTTACTGAGGAATGCTTGACACGAGGAGGCTGGGGGGGGGGGGTGCAGTGAAGACCTCGTGGATTAAAAAAACTCTCGGGGTCAGTCAGCCAGGGAAAGCGTTTATAGTGCTGACTAACGCAATATAATGTCAGCGAACGACTGACATCAAGGATACGGCTGACCCCCCCCCCCCCCCCCATGCTAAGAACCCCATCCTCTCTCTCTCTCTCTCTCTCTCTCTCTCTCTCTCTCTCTCACTCACTCACTCTCATATAAGTTTATTTCATTAACCACGACACTCCAGCACGCACACACACTTGTTCATAAAATTCAAGGGAACAAAAAAAATTTAATATAACGAATAACGCGATATATAAGGGTGAATAATAATAATAATAATAATAATAATAATAATAATAATAATAATAATAATAATAATAATATTAATATTATTATTATTATTATTATTACTATTATCATATAAACTGGAACTGCGTTCATCTACTTATTAATTTTAGTTTCTCAGGTAAAGATTATTCGTGCAGGTGAACTCTTGTGAAACGTGTGTAAACATTGCACACGAGCCCCAGTCTTATACAAGTGACTTGAGGAAGAATAGAAGGGGGGTTAGAGGAGGAGGGGAAGGAGAGGGGGATGAACGAATGAAAGGAGGTGCATAAGGATGGAAGAGGGAGGGGAAGACGAGGGAGGACGAACAGGGGATGGGGGGGAAGAGTGGAAGACGAGGGAGGAGGAGTAGAGGAGAGGAGGGAGGAGAAGAAGAGAGGAGGGAGAAGAAGAGAGGAGGGAGGAGAAGAAGAAAGGAGGGAGGAGGAGAAGAGAGGAGGGAGGAGGAGGAGGAGAAGAGAGGAGGGAGGAGGAGGAGGAGTAGTAGAAGAGGAGGAGTAGAGGAGGAGGAACAGAGAAAGAAGAGGAGAGAAGGGAGGGGGGGGGGGAGAAGGTAGAGGGTGAGCACATCAGTCTGGCCTGGGGTATTATGACATAAACGAGGCACCCGGCTGTTCCTTCTTGTCCACTCAGCCTGTCACGGTCCAAACTGTCGCAATAAGTCATACGGTATAACTCTACCTGTCACGGCTTACGTTATAGTCTTACAGCAAAGTACACTCACAACACCCACACAACACCAACCACAACACCAGCAACACTCACACAACACCAACCACAACAGCAGCAACACCCACACAACACCAACCACAACAGCAGCAACACTCCCACAACACCAACCACAACAGCAGCAACACTCCCACAACACAAACCACAACACCAGCAACACTCCCACAACACCAACCACAACACCAGCAACACGCCCACAACACCACCATCACCTCTTCTCGTCCTTCGTCAGGGCGGCAGACGGAGGAGGACCTGGTCACAATCTCGTGGTCTAGCATCAACAAATCAACTTCTTGTTACGTACTGTACACTGACCCGCCCCACGAGCCTCCCTGTATGAGGTGGCCGAGCTGTACGGAGGGAGAGGGAAGGAGAGGGAGAGAGAGGGAGGGAGGGAGGGGCATATCTTGATCACAATAAGGTAAAGTTAGGTACTACTCCCCCTCTCCATTCTCCACTTCTCCCAGCTCACCACCACACAACCACCACCACCACCTACTACCACACCAACTACTAACTCGGGGACACACAGAAGAATGCAACAAGGCCGACCTGCCCCTCAAGGCTTAACAAGCATTTGACACTTAACGGTCCTGCTCCTCCCCCCCCCCCCCTCTCTCTCTCTCTCTGACGTCATCGTGGTGTGAATCATTGAAGCACCACCACGGACGACCACACACCACACCACGTACACTGGACCCTCCATATAACGTACTCTTCTCTCCATATAATCCATTAGACTGGAGTTTCATATCTAACGGACTATCGATATAACGGATTTTCCTTTATATATAGTCCGTTAAATAGAAGCTTCACAACATCAATAACTGCCCTATGAATTCGTCACTTATAAACACAACACAAATACTACAACCAGACCAAATTTTAAAATATTATACCGATTCACAACCCATCAACCCCCCCCCCCCCTCACCCTTCTTCTCTCTTCCTTTCTTTTCTCTATCTCCCCTCCCCCTCTATTCTCCTCTCCCCTTCCTTTTTCCTTCCACTACCCACCCTCCACCCCACCCTCCACCCCCAAACCCACCCTTCCCAACCCACCAATTGAGGCTAATTCCATCTTCTGACCGCCACACACTGGACTATGTATATGAACCCGCGCACACAACACACCTCAATATACAAGTCACCACCGGTACCCTGCCTGTCTGTCTGTCGGTTATCCTGTTAGTGATTGTCTGAGGTGTGACTATGAGGCCCGTCACGAGACTTGTAAGAGAGAAATAACAAAATACAACAGAGAAACAAGAGACACCAGAGAATCAACAGACAACAGAGAATCAATACAGTCTGTTGTGTCAAGTGGGTGCCACAGATCATATTACCTCTCTTCTTCCTCCACTGGCACTCTACACCTCACCTCTCCCCTGACCTACACCAACACTTAACCTAAACTAAACTAAGTCACTCCCGGTGTGTCAGACTGTGTCACCCGCCACATGACACCATTAACACCTGAGATGATGATGTTTCAGGACTGTAAAGGCATACAGTGTCATGTCATACAGTGTCATGTCATATACTCGGTACATAAGGTGTATGACTGTTACAACATACCCAGTCGAGCATACATGTCACTATGTAAACTATACTACCAGCATACCGTGCGTGTGTGCGTGCGTGTGTGTGTACTACTCATCCACCTTCACTGTTGTTGCAGAAGCCCCCATTAGCCCCAAGGAAGGCCCCCCTCCCCTCCAGCCCCAGGGAAGGCCCCCCTCCCCTCCAGCCCCAGGGAAGGCCCCCCTCCCCTCCAGCCCCAGGGAAGCGTCCCCTGTACGTGCCGCCACAATAAGCTCCCCACCTGTGTGTAACTAACCAATAATAATCAATCTACAGCCTGAGGATAGGTGGAGGAAGAGGAGTACAGGAGGAGGACGGGAGGAGAGGATAGAAGGGGGAAGATAAGAGGGTAGGAAGAGGAGAGGATAGGAGGAAGAGAAGAGGGTAAGAAGAAGAGATGACAGGAGGAAGAGGAAAAAGAGAGGAAAGGATAAGAGGAGGGGGAGCGAAGGGAGAGGAGAGGGAGAGGGGGAGAGGAGGAAGAGGTGGGGGAGGGAGGGCAGGAATCAAGGTGTGAGTGAAGGGGGGGGGGTATCCACAGGTGTGAGGTAGGAGAACCTTAGATGGCGGGGAGTGGGGAAGGGAACACTAGGAGGCCAAGAGCAGTGTGAAGGAGAACAGGGAGGGAGGTAGAGATAAGGAAGGAAGGAAGGAGGATAGATGAGGTGAGGAGGAAGGAGGAGAGGGGGATGGAGAAGAGGTGAGGTGGAGGGAGGGCGGGAGGGAGGAGATGAAGTGGAAGAGGGAGCCAGGTGTGTTGGAGGGGAGGAGGGAGAGAATCGACAAGGACGCGACAGATGGCACAGTGCCGGGAAGTAGCAGCCAGTGCCAGAGCTCCAACAGGCAGAGAGACGAACATCATGTGGCACCTACTTAAGTCTTCACACACACACACACACACACACGTGGTCAGGGAGGCAGCCAAGACCATGAGTGTGTTGTACTGCTCCTCTTACTTAACACACGAACGACACACCTCGCCCAGGTCATCGCTACAGTCAACACCCGGGTAATAAAACACCCGGGGATAATTGTTCACTTCTTACAACTCCACTACAACACAAATCACAACAAGATATTTTTATTACTATTACTTTTCATCACTGCAACACTAATCACAACGGGGGTTATTAACAACACATTATAACTACGACAATACAGACTTCCGTGAGAGTTAACCTTTAGTGCTGATACAAGTATAATGTAATTAACAACTTTTATATATACCGACAGAGTTTGGGTCCAGTTTAATTATGGTAATATTAATATCAACTTGACACACAGTTCTAACCCCCCCCCCTCCTCTATTATAATTAACACTACCATCGCGCGCGTGTGTGTGTGTGTTCTCTCTCACGGTTCAGTACACCTGGGCTGTCAACAGTCATTAGTATGGTGATAGTCATAGTCAAGGGCAGTAGTCACGGGTCGGTGGGGGGGATAGTAGGTACCCAGGTATTGCTGACAGGTAAGTAGGTAAGTACCAAGATACCTCTCCCATACGGCAAGTACTTCATTATCGTGTATGAGTAATGTCTATATTCTTTCATATTAATAAAAGCTTAAGTCACACTATTACCAACAGTATGCCAGTCTTTTCTTTATACTCTTATTAACTGTAAGTCGTCGTTAGGTTAGGTTAGGGGGGTAACTCACTTAACACAGGAAAACAGACACACACTAAACAACCATCACAGAGAGTACGACCATTAGACACGTCACATCCTTCCCTCAACCAACTACAATATAGCCACTTGGTTCACTCCTCACCACCACTACTGAGTACAAGGTCAACCCAGAGGACACACACCTGCAGGAAGTATAATGCAACATCTTCAACAACCACAACAGCCACCATCAACAACCACAACATTATAACCCCCCCCCCACCCCACACACACCCTTTCCTTGCCAGCATCTCATATATTATCCGATAAACCACAAAGTTAACCCAATAAATGAAAAACAATTCTTATCCCATCTATTTAAAAAACTATATTCCCTTATACTGATTCATCCATTAGATCTGAAGGTGTTTACATGTCGACAGGTGACATTGTGTACCTGTGGCCGTCAACAGATGAGGTCAACAATACAGTGGCGTCCTCAGCTAACGGATTAGTAGGAGGAATCTGAGGACTTCGCCAGCAACCTTGGCATACTTCACCTCAGAGTCCTAGAGTCCTTCAGGATGGGTTAAGTGACGCCTGAGGACATAGAGTGTAGTTTCCTCACCTCCACTATACTGTACTGCCGTGTGTAGAGAGACGTATACAAGCCAGTGAGTCACCATCATCTACTGTACACACTAGCCAGGTCACGTCACTCAATCGTCTACTTTATAGATTAAGGTGATAAATGGAAGCTGTATTGTGTGTTTTGTTGTGCGGTGCTAGACGGCGAGATGGTGTGTGTGTGTGTGTGTGTGCGTGCGTGCGTGTGCGTGTGTGTGTGCGTGTGCGTTGTGTGTGTGTGCGTCCGCGTGTGTGTGTTGTGTGTGTGTGTGTGCGCGTGTTGTGTGTGTGTTTGTGTTTATACCACAAGCCTGACGCCATTATAAACATTTTCTCCAACACCACTTTCCAACAAGACCTAACCTCCTGCCCACATATCCACCCCAAGGACGATGACTGAACACTAGACCCGCGGGGAGGTATTGTGGGAGTCAGTCATCGATAGTCGAGGAATCATGAACTGTGTGTGTGTGTGTATTTGTGTGTGTTGTGTGTGTGTGTGTGTTGTGTGTGCGTGTCAGTAACGTCATAACGACACTGCCAAGATGGACTATAAAAAGACCCCCCCCCACCTCAACATCTGTTACACCGCCTCTCGTCCTTCACCACAAGTCTCGATTCATTTAGGCATAAAATAAGTGACGTATTTTTTTAATTGGTTTCTATATATTCCATCCAGCTGAAAGAGAGAGAGAGAGAGAGAGAGAGAGAGAGAGAGAGATAACGTTACTCTATAATCAAGACTTGTCCCTCACTCCCATGATCTACTTACCCTTCAATAGCTGATCAAGTCTGTTTATGACTCTCTTACGAATCCGCTCATGAACTCTCCCGAACGCCGTAGTGACGTCATACAAACACGGCTCTAAAATAACAATTACTTCACTAAAGTTTAGTGTCGTTCATAATTGTTCGTTTTTTTTTCTTCGTATCAATATTAAAAAAATGGGATTAAGTTGGTTTGGTGGTTGTTTATCTTGCCTCGCGTGATCCTTGAAGAGTGTACTGAAGGTTCAGTGCGCCACAAGAGGCTTTAAAGACCCTGGAAACTGGTGTCGGCGCCATTAAAGTCCACCTCATCCTCCGGTGGTCGACGCTAAAAATAATACCTCGGGCGGTGCGTCAAGACAACCTTACTGGGCTTCCCTTCCACAGTGTCTCTAGATACTACAAGATATAACTGGTACTACTGCCGTGGCGTGGCGTGCATCGTCAATACGCAAGCCACGCCACACATGCCCCCCACGCCACACACACAACCCTCGAACTAGCCCCTGACAGAGCAGCAACAGCTACCTCCGGGCCAAGCGGGGCGACACCTTCAACTGATAATACTGATGATTTTCATCTCACTGAGAGACAGACGCTCACTGGCGGTAGGAGAGTGAGTCACTACCGGTGATAGTACCCAGAGCACCAGCGGCGGCGGCGGCGGCAGTGCCCAGAGTACCAGCGGCGGCGACAGTGCCCAGAGTACCAACGGCGGCGGCAGTGACATTTCATCATCAAAGAAGATAAACGAAGAGGAGGAGGAGGAGGCAGGCAAGGCAACAAGTGGTGTGAGAGAGGGGAGGTACACTGGCTGGGTGGCTGCCACACCACACAGTTGCCAGCCACCTACACTCCCTCCCTCCCTGGCAACACCACCACCACCACCTTCTCTACTCCACAACAATCTTTAAAATTAACAATATCGGCAACAGCCTTAAGAGAAAGCACACTGCAGGCGCTCCCTCAAAACGCCATCACCACCATAACACACACACACACACACACACACACACACACGTCACTTATGTTACTTGTATATTATTTGTAATTCGTAACCCATTCCCAAAATATGTAACTGTATATTTTCAGCCTTCTGGCTGCCAAGCTCTTTCAATAAACCGTTAATTATTATTATTTTTATTATTACACACACACACACACGGTCAGCATTGTCTACTCGTTATCTCGTCTTATCAACAGCTGTAAGGACGATGGCCGCCACTCACAAGAGCTTCGAGCCTCACATAATCAATACTTCCTGTTGGACTGGCACTGTGAGGCTGGCATTGTTGGGGTGGCACTCTTAGCTTGGCACTTAGGCTTGTACTGATAAGTTGGCACTCTTAGCTTGTATTGTTCTCGCACTAGTAGGCTGATAATGATGAGAGAGAGAGAGAGAGAGAGTAGCCTGAGCCAGTGTTTATACCCAGGGTCAACAAACACTCGGGGTTGGGTTAACACTGCTTCTTGATACTCTCCTCACCTTGCTGCTCAGGATGACCTCGTTAAGTCAATATTCTTATCCTTACCTTTATCTTGATCTCCTGTCTAGTTTTCACCCGTCCCACAGACAGATAGACAGACAGACACACACACGTACGTCGTCGTCATCTTCCTCAGTGAATCAAGTCCCTTCAGTCTACCTTCGCCTCACAAACACATTATGTACTGAACTAAGACGGCGAAAATCCCATAAAAAATAAATCAGAGTTAGAGTAGTGTGTGTGTGTGTGTGTGTGTGTGTTACTTAGTGGCCGACACAGTAATTCACACACAGTCATCCCACAGTCTTAAACGTGGTCCTGCAGCAGTCACATGGTCACACACACACCTACAGTAGACCCAATCAATAGTTCTTTTACCCCTCACTACACACTTCACACTACCACCACATGACACCACCACCACCACTTGACACACTGACACCATCACCTGACACCACCACCACCTCTTGACACACTGACACCATCACCTGACACCACCACCACCACCACTTGACACACTGACACCATCACCTGACACCACCACCACCTCTTGACACACTGACACCATCACCTGACACCACCACCACCTCTTGACACACTGACACCACCACCACCATCTGACACACTGACACCATCACCTGACACTGCCACACACAGGGGGAGGACAGTAGAGGGTAGTACCAGCAGTGGGTGGGAGGACTGGACAGCATCCTGGACGAGGGGGAGGGAGGGACAGTACGCACAAAACAACATTCCTAACATTGTCTAGGTGGTGTTGCTGAGAGCCATCCCCACCCCTCTCACCCCCCCCCCCCCCACCCAGTCACCCCTCACCCAGTCACCCCTCACACCTGACGGCCCACCCACCTCCTCACTACCCTGGATTATCAACAAGACACAACCCTCCTGCTGGTGGTGGTACAGTTAACACCAGCAGAAACTCTTCGGCAGGTCCCCCTTGGCAACCAATATCCTGCCCAACCATATATGGGGCAGCGGGACACAAGGGCGAGTTAGGTGGCAGCCAGGATGGGTGAGCGAGCCATGGTTGTCCACTGGTCAAGGGGAACACTAACACTATCTAGCCCCCCAACAGTTACAAATACATGGTAAACGACTGTAGTGGTAGAGGTCGTGGTGGTAGGATGGTCAACCAATGCTCCGTAACCCCAAGCTGATTCATCCTTCTTTGTTCCCTAAAGAAGAAACGTTTATATAAACCTAAGTGGCAGAATATCTTTACCTCGTGGAGGAGAGTGACCCCGAGAACTGACGAAACAAACAGAGGTCGCGTATCATACAGTCCTCTTAACCCCCCCCCCCCCATTGACTGAGGTTTGACTTTCAGAGGGCGGCACTGCTATGTTTCCTCAGCTGGTCGTCTTACTGATCACACACACACACACACACAATAACATGACAATACAACATCTAGAAAGAACAACAAAACAGTAAGGCGGGGATATTGTAGAGGCGGACAAAAACTAAGGGAGTGGAGGCGAGATCCTGGGGGTATGGGACGAGAGAAACAGGTTGTGGTAATAATAGTGGGAGGGAGAGGTGACCATACCGGAGTGGTTAGAGGGCCCCCACCACTACCACCAGGGCCTCTCTCTCTCTCTCATTACACTTAAAACATCTGTGTCTTCCTTGTTACCACATGGGAATTATTGCACCTGTGTTTACT
The DNA here is from genome assembly GCA_958450375.1 of Homarus gammarus. NCBI lineage: Eukaryota > Metazoa > Arthropoda > Malacostraca > Decapoda > Nephropidae > Homarus > Homarus gammarus. Next base: position 599,431 of record CAUDMG010003621.1, read on the forward strand.
CGCACCTTTGACTCCATTCATAATAACATAAGCGAGTATTTGCCCTGATCACCTCCACGTGTAGAGAGAGAGAGAGAGAGAGAGAGAGAGAGAGTAGTAACAATGCTGTCTCCTTAAGCCCACGTGCGTCCTCCCTTCCTACTGTCTGCATACTAACACCTGTCTGCATCATAGCCACGCAATAAGTGTAGGACTGTAAGGTGTTTATGCTCGCTCTCTCTCTCTCTCTCTCTCTCTCTCTCTCTCTCTCTCTCTCTCTCTCCTTTTTGAGCGTGAGCGACAGTGAGAGGTTGGAGCAGACGACGCCACCCACACCAGCTCACCTGACACCTGCTCTCACCTGTATAGCTCCATAATTACCTGCTCAGACAGAGGAGGGGGCGGGGGGGGTTGTTGTGATCCACTTCAATTAAAAGGACAACACCTGAGTGACGTATAACTTTACAATTTACCTGTGTGTTGACTCCTACCTGTAATTAACCTGAAAGACGATGGGGGTAGTCTCTTACACCGCCCATAAGACCCACAGTGACCCACCAATAACCAGGAAGACTAGATGCTGGTTAGGTTAGGTTAGGTCGCCGGCGTACACTGCGGTATGGGAGCATTACACAACAGATGTAAGTAACACTTGGCAACAGAAGCCAGTGATATATTATGTGGTGTTGAGAGCCAGGTCGACCACTTGATACTGATGATTCTTATTGGGGGTATAACACGCTAGACCTAACACCACTCACACCTTCACTCAACACCACTCACCACCACCATCTACCACTAACACCCCTACTCACTACAAACCAATCACCACCACTCACAAGCACCACCACCATCTACCACCACCACCAACATCCCTACTCACTACCACCAATCACCACCACTCACAAGCACCACCTACCACCCCTACTCACTACCACCAATCACCACCACCAACACTAACGTCCTCACTCACCACCACCACCCGCACCATCACACTCGCCCTTTATTCCACATTCCACATAAGCCAAGTTCAGGATAGAGTTACAAGCACCCGGTAAACATAACTGGAGAGAGAGAGAGAGAGAGAGAGAGAGAGAGAGAGAGAGAGAGAGAGAGAGAGAGAGACTATAAAATATTCAATACAGAACCACCCGCTTTAACCTGTCAGCTAAAAATATCGGTGTTGTAGAGGGAGGGAGGGAGGGAAGGGAGATATGAAGGAGGAAGGGTCGACTACTTACACTCTCCCTTTCCTCTCAGCTCAGAGGACGTCCAACTTACTCCAACTAAACTGTTTGCAACACAACACTGTAAGGTTGCGTTAAAGTAGTAGTAGTAGTAGTAGTAATAATAATAAGTCTTCGAGATGTGTGGGAATCTCCTGCGCACACACGCACACACACGCGCGCGCGCACACACACACACACACACACACACACACACCCCGGATTTGTTATTTTTTCTTTTAGTTTTATCCATAAAGTAACACAACAAAAACGTCTTTCTCACAGGTGTATAAAACAGTGGTCAGGTAAGCACGTCCTTCACACTTATCGTCTTACAAGGTCTGCCAGTTTTTGGACCAGTTCTTATAAAAGACCCCCCCCCCCCCCCGCGAGTGAAAAATATACATAAAGTAAAATATACACAGAGATATACAGACGAACACTAATACAGATAACAACGCTTCTTTATATAACAGGTGAGGCCAAACAGGTGAGGCCAAACAGGTGAGGCCAAACAGGTGAGGCCAAACATAACGGGTGAGGCCAAACATAACAGGTGAGGCCAAACATAACGGGTGAGGCCAAACATAACAGGTGAGGCCAAACATAACGGGTGAGGCCAAACATAACAGGTGAGGCCAAACAGGTGAGGCCAAACATAACGGGTGAGACCAAACATAACAGGTGAGGCCAAACATAACAGGTGAGGCCAAACATAACAGGTGAGGCCAAACATAACGGGTGAGGCCAAACATAACAGGTGAGGCCAAACATAACGGGTGAGGCCAAACATAACAGGTGAGGCCAAACATAACGGGTGAGGCCAAACATAACGGGTGAGGCCAAACAGGTGAGGCCAAACATAACGGGTGAGACCAAACATAACAGGTGAGGCCAAACATAACAGGTGAGGCCAAACATAACAGGTGAGGCCAAACATAACGGGTGAGGCCAAACATAACGGGTGAGGCCAAACATAACGGGTGAGGCCAAACATAACGGGTGAGGCCAAACATAACGGGTGAGGCCAAACATAACAGGTGAGGCCAAACATAACGGGTGAGGCCAAACATAACAGGTGAGGCCAAACATAACAGGTGAGGCCAAACAACGGGTGAGGCCAAACATAACAGGTGAGGCCAAACATAACAGGTGAGGCCAAACATAACGGGTGAGGCCAAACATAACAGGTGAGGCCAAACATAACGGGTGAGGCCAAACATAACAGGTGAGGCCAAACAACGGGTGAGGCCAAACATAACAGGTGAGGCCAAACCACGTCATAATACTCTTCATTGTTGAGCCTTAGTGTATATATTAACCTTGACTACACCATTACAACGTCTGAGTTAGTTAAAGGTTAATCATGCATTCTAAGACCAACAACATCGACGATAAGAAGCGTGTCATTCTTACCAGCCTACCTCCCTGTCCCCCCCTCCTGCCTCCCTGTCCTTCACCCTACCTCCCTGTCCCTCACCCTTCCTCCCTGTCCCTCACCCTACCTCCCTCCTACCCCCCAAGGTCTCAAGCACAACTCCGTCAGCCACAGAAACGAGGTTAACACACAGTAAACGCCCTCGGGGGATGAGGCATAAACTGTGAACGAGACGACCGGGGGAAGACGTGCACCGAGAGCCTAAGGCAGAGGTTGACGACGCTACCCTGACACACACACAAGGTTCAAGCAGCGAGGGGATTGTGTACACGTGGCAGTGTGGGGGAGGGAAAAGTGGTGGTGGTGGTGATGAAGAGGATGGTGGAGGTGATGGGAGAGTGTTGGTGGAGGGGGGGGGGGGTAGCAACAGAGACCTTCATCAAGCCTCAACTCACTGGCCAAAGTTGAGGAAATTGTCCACTAATTGGCTGGAGATGACCAATTAACGCGGGTGCAAAAATAACGCTCCGGCGGCGCAGGTGTGTCGGTGTCCTGGCGGTGAAGTGTGCAATGTAGGAACTAACGACTGTCGCTATCACACCTCACCACACACCCCTCACCACACACACCATCACCACACACACCCCTCACCACACACCCACCACCACACACACCTCACCCACCATCACCACACACCCCATCACCACACACACCCCTCACCACACACACACACCCCTCACCACACACACACCTCACCACACACCCCTCACCACACACACACCTCACCACACACACCCTCACCACACACCCCTCACCACACACCCCTCACACCTCACCATCACCTTCACTAACATTTCCCTTTACTTCTGACCATCAAGGCTTGTCAAGAGGCTGTCAGGAGCTGTCATCTCCCTCATCAACACACTAATACTGACAGCACGCATCGAGGAGGGGGGGGGGAGGAAGGGGGAAAGGAAGGGAAGAAGGGGAGAGGGAGGAGAGGAGGAGGGGAAAGAGGTTAAAGAATTAGACACCTCTATACCCAACCTTCTAACACAGCCCTGCCACCGTGAGCACCACACACTCAGGGTCACTTAACAGGATTCTTTATTATTATTATTATTATTATTATGCTTCGTATCGTTGTCTAGAAATAAATATAACTGGTATAATTACGTGACATTCTGTTGTTTCTTTTACACAATACCTGGTGTGATGTTTTTATTTAAGAGAAACACACCTGAGTTGATGTAGCCCAGGTATGGTGAGCTGGGGGCCAGTCTGTGGTGTGTTTATGGTGGAGTATGGTGTTGGGGGTGTCTATAGTGGTGTGTAGCGCCTTTATCTACTTCCCTATATCTACCTCTACCTCCTTCGCTACACCTACACACCTCTCCAACACCATGCGACACCCTCCTCCTACACCTTCCTTCTCCTCTTCCTGGACAACATCCCGTGTCTTCCTCAACACAATAGCTGCCACTGCCTCCTCCCCCTGCCTCACCTCCAACACTTTACAATGAATTCATCACCTCTCTCTCTCTCTCTCTCTCTCTCTCTCTCTCTCTTCTATTCCCACCTTCACCCTTGTCTCCCTCAACTCTCCCTTCTCCCGTACCCCCCCCCCCCCCCATCAGATGCCCGTGTGACCACCTGGGCGGCCTTCTTGTGCTGTTGGCTATGTGGTGACCTTCAGGTTCTGTGATCGATACCCAGGGGTCGAATCCACCGTCCCCACAACTCTTCTATAACACACACATACTGTACATACACGCAAACATACATACATACGCACGTAAATACACATATACAAGTAAATACACACACACATACATACATACATACATACATACACACATACAAACATACCTAGTTATTATATATCATATTTGTATCACTTATGTTACTTGTATGTTATTTGTAAATCAAGAGACCCATTCCCCAATTATGTAACTGTATTTTCAGCCTTCCAGCTGCCATGCTCCTTCAATAAACCGTTAATTATTATCATTATTACATACATACATACAGTACATACATACATACATAGGTTCCAACCCCTAATAGCATAACGTTAAGGCCGTGATAAACAAACCCTCTCCCAAACAACCACAGGTGACCAACACAGGTGAGGACTGAACAGGTGACAAACACACCGGCATGACAATTACCTTCTACTGTCACGACAACTTAACGACAATCACTAATGCTGTCAAAGGTAATGTATACTAACCGAACATTCAAGATAAATTAACCTTTAACAGTTAATTACTGTTAATGACTGTGTCTGGTCTCTTTAGCCAATCAACACTTAACTCGTGGTCTTAAGGTCCGGGTTCACTGTATCACTCCCAGTACTTGAGCTCCGACATAGCGAAAACCGGATATGACTATATATTCGTAATTTACATACAAAGCTACAGACACTGTAGTCATACCTGTACTGTAATTAACCTGTGGGTCACTTTATATTAATACCTGCTGTGACCTTGTGTGGGATTATCTTTACCGTCACGACTCACACGCAATGAAGGTCCGCTAATACCTGTGTGCGCGTGGCGTATACAGGACTCGGGCAGAAGCCAAGGTGAGCGACCAAAATTACCTATCCTACTCCCCACCCCGCTACCCTCCTCACCCCCACCTTTACCCCTCCCTCCCCAGCACACCTTACCACCCCACACCAAACTTACCTCCACCTCCTTCCTTCCCTCTCCTCATCTCTCCCTTCCCTCTCCTCATCTCTCCCTTCCCTCTCCTCATCTCTCCCTTCCCTCTTCCAACAATATTCTCAACGTCTTACAAGTCACTTACATAAATCTTACCAATTAAAGAGTAAATGAGTTGAGAGGAAGGACGTTTTTAATTAAGAGGACGATGGTGAGTGTTGTGACGTAAGAGTGGCCCAGTCTGGCACTACTGTCTGGCACTGATGCTTAAGTAAAGGGAGAAGAAGGTGGCACTAGTGAGGACCATATATAATCAGCTCTTACGGCACCCTCCACACACACACACACACACGTTAATCCCAACTTCGAAACCCCAACACTACCACCACCACACTGTATACTTACCTGTAGCTATCCTGTACACCTCAAGAACGATATACCTGTAGTAATAACCTCTACGGTGACTTCCTCGCCCCACCACCACCAGAGGACACACTACAATACTCCTCAACACCAAAGGAATTCAAACTCATTTTATATAATTTCTCTTGACTGTTTCCTGCCTCCACCACGTGTCTGTATATCTGTTAGGGAGTATCTGTGTTTCAAGTCTTCAATCATATATCTTATTTCGTTTTGTTTTTTTCACTATTTAATTAAGTTCCTTTTCTTTTCTTTTCTTAATTTATTAGAGTTTCATTAGTAGCAGAGGAGAGCAATTAACACAACTACTACCAGCACCACAAACTCTCTCCTCCTCCTCCTCTATCTCTTCTCCAACTCATCCTCTTCCTCCTCCTCTATACCTCCCTCTTTCTCTTTCTCCTCTATACCTCTTTCTTCTTCCTCTTGTCCGATGACTATATAAACCATAACTCCCCAAAAGTCACAACAACAACAAGATAAAAGGGATGAGAGAATAAAAAAGGAAAGAGAAGAGAGATTAGGAGAGGAATTGGAAGAGATCAGGTGAGCTCAAGTGGAATTAAGGTGAGGGATTGTGTCGTGCTGAGGGACAGGTGAGAGAGGACCAGGGCAGAGGTTCCTTAATGAGGTATTTCCAGGAACAGACGAGAGCCCATTGATGCCAGGTGGGTGGGTGGGTGTGTGTGTGTGTGGGTGTGTGTGTGTGCGCTACTCACAAGCTGCTGCAGAGGACCAGGACAAGTAACTTACCTGGAAAGAAACAGAATCATTAGTCAACACATTAATTAACTTAAGACTAATAGATGCATGTTTACCTACACAACTACACCTGGCCAGCAGTCTAATTATACAGTATTCTTTCCTAATTATAAACTCAAATGGGTAAAAAGTCATTAATTAAACTTTAAACAAATTATACAAACCTTACAAAATGACACATCAACCATACATGACACAAACCACGACACATACTTTACAACCTGATACACAACACTAAGTCAACTCATTACAAAGGTTAAAACAGCCTCAGCCACAATACCGAGAAGAGTTAAAACACTACAGTCTGTTATCGAGGAGCTCCCTAAGGTCACCTCACACACCGGATACGTGACACAGTGCAGTACAGTTGGTCTGGTGACGTGTGTGTGTGTACGAAGAGGGGGATTATGGTGAAGTGAGGGTGAGATACAGTAGGTGGGTGGTGTGGGTGTGTAGTGAGGGTGGTGTGGTGAGGGTGTGTAGTGAGGGTGGGGTGGTGTGGGAGTGTAGTGAGGGTGGGGTGGTGTGGTGTGGGTGTGTAGTGAGGGTGGGGTGGTGTGGGAGTGTAGTGAGGGTGGGGTGGTGTGGTGTGGGTGTGTAGTGAGGGTGGGGTGGTGTGGTGAGGGTGGGTGAGTGGGGGAAGAAGGACGAATAGTGAGGGAGGGTGAATGAGTGGTGAGGTTGGATGGTTGGTGCGGGTGGGCGTGGCGCTGGGCCCTCTACCAACAGGTGTCAGTGAGGGTGTGTACTGCACTCCAACACGTGCTGCCCCCTGCCGGTATCAAAAGTATTTACCACTCGTGAGTTACCTAACCTAACCTAACCTACCTGGGTACAGCACCTGCTCAACACACACACAGAGTAAACAAAGTAAATGGGGTCAAAATGCTGTACTCTACATGTGAGGTGGAGGGAGGGAGGGAGGGAGGGGAGAAAGGGTGGGAAGTTGGGGGGGGGGGGGGGACGATGATCCACACCTCTACACCCAAACAAGGCCGCAATCTCTCTCTCTCTCTCTCTCTCTCTCTCTCTCTCTCTCTCTCTAATGACACACTTAAGAGAGGCGGTAACTCAATTAATTACCTCCCATCACCACCATTACCTGCTCTACCTGGCTGCCTAATGAAGTGAAATATTTTACCTTCACTTATCCTCAACACACGTCACCGCCACCTCACACGTCGCTGTTACACTCCCGCTGCCCCTCATGACACGGGCCACCACTATCTTTCACACAGACTGAGATATATGTTAATTATATAAGGATCACGTGATAATTAGGACCTCAGCTTATGTCACCTGTGGACTAAAACACCTTAACCTAACCTAGCGATGGTGGCAGCAGCGTCTCAGTGATATGTGAGGGCGTTGCACCATCATCATAGGGGGGGGGGGGGGGGGAATCACCACCAGTATTTCCGCTATTAGTAGTCTAGGGAACAGTTGGGTCTTCTTTACATCAAGTTCACACCACCACAAAATGTCAACAATGATAATGACGTCAGCTACTGGTTAAATTGAATGAGAGATGAATGTCACAGAGCGTCTTAACTACTGTCTGTTAGCTGTCGTGTCTCAAGTTAACTTATTAATCGCCCATACCTGTCAATACTTCCTCACCTGCTAAATGTCAACACCTTACCAGCGGGGAGGAGAGGGTGGTAGTGGGGAGGAGAGGGTGGAGATAGTGGGGAGGAGAGGGTGGTAGTGGGGAGAAGAGGGTGGAGATAGTGGGGAGGAGAGGGTGGAGATAGTGGGGAGGTGAGGGTGGAGATAGTGGGGAGGAGAGGGTGGAGATAGTGGGGAGGAGAGGGTGGAGATAGTGGGGAGGAGAGGGTGGAGGTAGTGGGGGGCAGAGGGTGGAGATAGTGGGGAGGAGAGGGTGGAGATAGTGGGGAGGAGAGGGTGGAGATAGTGGGGAGGAGAGGGTGGAGATAGTGGGGAGGAGAGGGTGGTAGTGGGGAGGAGAAGGAAGGTTAGAACATGTTAAGTGATAAAGAAAATAGAGTTGTCACTATAACGGGCGTCCGGCTGTGGGTTTGTAATATCTTGACCACCTTGACACAGTGCCCCCCCCCCCCTACCCCGCATCACCCTCCCCTCACATCCCATAATTCCCCTTCCCTTTCCATTACCTCCCTCCCACTTCCTCTCCCTCCATCCCTTCCTTTATCCCCTTCCCCCAGCCCCCGTCAACCAACACAGCCGACGCGTCATTCCCCCAGCTGTATGGTTGGCTTCTTTAACACTTTGTTCACCAACTACTCGTCAACCCAATTATGTCACCCCCAAGAACCTCGTCCACACGCCACTCACCTGCAATTTAATTACCTGAGTGAGTGAGAGGCTCAGCTGGTTTTCACTGTCAACCACCATCAGGGAATCTTTTTCACCACCCATCCCAGCTGACCACCACAGGAGAGTCTGACCATCTCCCCACCACACCACCACCAGCCAGCCAAAGCTCGCCGCTGCCACTAAATGGTAATGGTGGCCCACAACAGGTTCCCGGGGCGACCAAATAACCGCCTTTGGTTTATTTTCTCCTTTATGGCTCACAGACTCGGAGTTATTAAACGGTACAGAGGAACACGCGGCCGCCATGACCACTTATGTGTGCACGAGCCAGCCATATTTGCATATAACCTGGGATAATATAGTGGTGGTAGGGGGGAGGGAGTGCCAGGAGAGGGGGGGGGATGCACGGGAGGCAGGGGTGCACGGCCGCCATCACCACGCAGGTAAGCCCACCATTCAACACCTATCATTATCCTCCCTCACCTGTACACTTTCACTCGAGGCTGTTGTGTGACACTTACCTGAGCAACACATCATTAATACCTGAAACACCTGTAATCACTGTACCTTATAAATAACATCCATCTTTTATCAATAACTATATCACCTGTCATCACTGTATCGTATTCGTAATCTTAAAAAGACATCTATAACCTATTTAGTGATCACCATTATCGTGTTTGTAATCTACTGATAACTTGAGAATTATCACCAAGATGTGTTTTGATACCTTGATAAAAACACCTGAGACTCGTGTTGACAGTACCTGTGTTGTGATCGTTCATATGCAATCACTTAAAACACCTGTTGTTGTTGTGGGTGTTCCTGTTGATAAGGGAAACACCCCCCCCCCCCCCCCCGTGTCCCAAGACCCACCCTCAGTGTTCCTTGTGACTCCAGTCTTCTCAAGGTTCCTCCCGGTGAGCAGAACATTACAGTAATCCCCCCACCAGGAGACACACGCCCCCCGCCCCCCTCGTGCCGGCGTCCTCACCACCCATCCGGATTTTTCACCACCCTCCCGCCGTTCTCACCACCGTCTGTACCACCAACCCGGCGTTCTTACACCCCACTCCTGATAGCGCTATCCCTCCTCTTCTTCCTCCTCTCTTTCTCCCCTCTTTCCTTCTCTCCTTCATTCCAACAATCTCTCTCTCTCTCCCTTCAAGAAACGTTCCCTCGCCCCTCCCCAACACACATACTGCAGGAATCAATAACCCAGTATGGACAAACGTCGCCGCTAACAACATTCACCCTGACTAACCCCCTTCTCCTAACCCTCACTACCTCCTCCTAATCTTGAGTTAAACCAAAAAATCCTTCCATCCAGGTATACATAATTACCAGTCAGCCAGGTAAACACAGACCCCCCCCCCCCTCCTCTGCTCGGAGAAAGTGCGTTTACGGAGGCTGTGACAACAGACTCTAGAGTGATATATTTGTTTGTTTGTTTGTTTCTGTGACGTGGGTGACGCATCTCAAGGATCAGTGACGTCACAAATTGGGACCTCTGAGAGAGAGAGAGAGAGGCCCAGGGGTGTTCGTCTTGCCCAGGACTCCTCCCTACTGAGACAGGACCGGCGGCATGTGGTCTCAGTCTCCCCCTACCGTCAATATCCACACTCCATGTCCCTTACCTCACCCCCAGGGACCGGCGCCGTCACCACCATTCCTCCCCGTCAGGTAAACCTCAGCAGAAGACCACAACGATATCGCCCCACAAATCATCGCCATAAAAATGTCATTGATTTCTCCAGACTCTTATTTTTATCAAGGAAGAACGAAGATATTAATGGAAGAGTTGTGTTGAATGGACGAACGAATCAATGGATGGATGAATGAGTGAATGGAAGAATGAGTGAATGGATGAATGTATGAATGAATGAATGAATGAATGTATGAATGGACGAACGAATGCATGAATGAATGAATGAATGAGTGAATGGATGAATGCGTGAATGGATGAATGAATGAATGGATGAATGAATGGATGAAAGAATGAATGGATGGATGAATGAATGAGTGAATGGATGAATGAATGGATGGATGAATGAATGAATGAAAGAATGAGTGAATGGATGAATGAATGAGTGAGTGAATGAATGAGTGAATGGATGAATGAATGAGTGAATGGATGAATGAATGAATGAATGGATGAAAGAATGAATGAATGAGTGAATGGATGAATGAATGAGTGAATGAAGAAAATATGTTAAAACGAATGATACAGGTGATACACCAACAGGTGGTGAAGGTAGTGTGGGAGCAGTAAGGGAGGATAATTACCTACAGTAGTCTCACACACACACCAGTATTTGCCAACCTTGCAGTGGACGTGATGTATATGGAAACAAATATGCAAATAAACAAACAAACACCATCTCTCTCTCGTTGTATGAAAAACACTTTCGTTGGAGAGAGAGAGAGAGAGAGAGAGAGAGAGAGAGAGAGAGAGAGAGAGAGAGAGAGAGAGAGAGAGAGAGAGAGAGAGAGAGAGAGAGAGAGAGAGAGCCACATCCGGTAATCAATATCGTCGCTCTCGTAGACCATCATTTATCCCTTCTGACCTTGCCTGCCTGCCCGCCCGTCCGCCCACACCACCCAATCACGCCCACCCATCATGATCCTGTTCGCCCACAACCACCCACCAACACCAAATCCACTCCTTCCACACTCACCCGAACCCACCAACACCAGCCCACCCACCTTCCCCACAACAGCACGTCTTTAACACCTCCCTCACGCCCCCGTCCTCCTTGACGCCCCCGTCCTCCCTCACGCCCCCGTCCTCCCTCACGCCCCCGTCCTCCCTCACGCCCCCGTCCTCCACCTCTTCACATTAATCACACCAAATACGTCTTCGCCTCCGTCTCTCAAATCCTTAATAATGGTCGAAATCCCCGTCCCCCTACGAGAGAGAGAGAGAGAGAGAGCCACTACACCTCTCCCCACCACATTAGACAGGAGGAAGAGGGGGGGGGGGGGGAGGAGGAGCGGTACAAGAAAAAGAGGAAACCAGTCAGTTGTCCTCGAGTCTACCAGCTCACCTTGACCTTAAAAAACACCTCTCCTCGGTAGGTCGACCTTGAAGGAAGGCGAATGACCCAGACAGACGAAGAGAGAGGGAAGTAAGCTATCACCCATCCAGGACTTAATCTATACTCTCTCTCTCTCTCTCTCTCTCTCTCTCTCTCTCTCTCTCCACCCTAAATGTCTTCCCGACTTCTTGTAATCTAGTCATCTTCCTTCCTCTCTCCGTCTCTACTCCCATTATCCCTTCCTTCCTCCCTCCCAACCTCCAATACCCCCTCTCTCTCCGTTACCCCCTCCTTCTCTGATCGGCGGCCCATCAGTGTGGTATCAGTGGCAGTTGTGCAGTAATGTAATGGCCGGAGGTAAGGGGGTGGTAAGGGCCAGGCCACGGGGGGAGGGGATGGTTCTAGGGATCAACTCAACAGTTCTCCGGGGATCATCTCTGCTTTAGGGATCAACTTAGCAGCTTCCAGGCGCCCATCACCCCTCTGCTTACACCCCATCCAGCATGTCCGCTTCTATACCACTAACACCCTCTCCCTCCCTCCACCTCTCTCCCTTTCTCTCCCCCGTTCTCTTACTCCTCTCCTCACTTGTGGTTATTTACCCTCTCTTTATCACCGTCACCACCGCCACCACAAGCCCAGGAAAAAATTAGAACGTCATTAATTTTTCATCACCTGTCAACGTCATACAGACAATTAATCATTACGTCAACAAGTGTGTGTGTGTGTGTGTGTGTGTGTCGTAGCCCAGCCTCAGTATTGTACAGTACTCGTCTCGGCTGCCATAACGCCTCCCCTCAACACAGCAATAACACCTTCCACCACCCACCCTCCAGGTAACGTGAAGGTGTTCAATCATCAGGTGGGGTTCGTTCGTTATCATCAGCCAGGAGGATATCACAAGAGACAACATTACCGAGTTATTGTTGTCGTAAGAATCAGGTCATCGTTTATAATGTTGATACCAGATCTGTCTATTGGTAAAGACTGATACGCCTCACCAGATTACAGTGTGTGATTACCAAATGAACTGTGGTGAGAGGACGCAACAGGTGACACACACACACACACACACACACACACACACACACACACACACGTATCTTAAGATAAAAAGACAAATAACTGATGTAGAAGTCGCCAACAGGGAGGGAGGGGAGGGGAGGTACTATCTGGGAGGAAGAAGTGAGTGCGTGGCGTGACTTACCCTATCCTCCTCCCACCACCACTCCAAAATGATACCACCTATCACCCACTGTATCATCCATTATGTAAGACCTATAATTAGGAAACCTCATCAGATAAAGACGGTGACACGACCTTCCTCTCCTCAGTCATACAAACTCAAAACATAACATAACATAACCAAACCAAACCTAACGTAACCAAACCTAACCTAACCAAACCTAATTTAACCAAACCTAACCTAATCTAACCAAACCTAACCTAATTTAACCAAACCAAACCTAATCTAACCAAACCAAACCTAATCTAATCTAACTCAACCAAACCTAATCTAACCTAATCTAACCAAACCTAATCTAATCTAACCAAACCTAACCTAATCTAACCAAACCAAACCTAATCTAATCTAACTCAACCAAACCTAACCAAACCTAACCTAATCTAACCAAACCTAATCTAACCAAACCTAATCTAACCAAACCTAACCTAACCAAACCTAACCTAACCAAACCTAATTTAACCTAATCTAACTCAACCAAACCTAAGACATTAAGAGGACATTATAGAAGGGGGACATCAACTGGGGAATACAGGGGGGGACACAAATGAGGGGGACACACACCCCCTACATGCACAAGCTCAGTGAGGGCCTGGTGGTGGTGGTGAGGGCCTGGTGGTGGTGGTGAGGGTCGGGTGGAGGTGGTGAGGGCCGGGTGGTAGAGGCAGCTTAAGGGTGAGTGATCAGGACCGCAGCTCACAGTACTGGTCTTAAAGGTCAGCCGCCCATCTGACTACACCACCAGCGCTCCCCTGCCCCACCTACACCAGCTAACACCTCCAACACCACCACCACCTGCACCACCACCACCTGCACCACGCTCCCCTGCACCACCACCACCTACACCACGCTCCCCTGCACCACCACCACCTACACCACGCTCCCCTGCACCACCACCACATCTCCCAAACACACACACAAACCCAAAAGAACATCCCTACCATATGTACAGTCACATCATCTTGGCACACGTACACATTCTTCCAAAACACACACACACACACACACACACACACACACACACACACATACATACATGATCTCCAGAACAAAGTTAATAATGGCACACATCGCCTACACACGCACACAGTAATCCACACAATGACCCACATATCCACCCACCCACACAATCCCACAGCTATTCATTAACACAACAGCGTTACCACATCACCACACTCATCACCACAGCCCACCAACAATTAAAATTACAATCATTACCTGGAAGCACAAATTACTGTACTCAGATAAATCGCATCAAATTCATCTCAACCGTAAAGTAGGCTGGCCTGTAATCCTGTAACCGCCGCGTGTAAACAAGCAATCCCTTTTACGGCCTGTTAAATCCGGGTGAGATAAGGTGGTGATGGGTGAGGTGGTGGTGGTAGTGGGTGAAGTGGTGGTGATGGGTGAGGTGGTGGTGGTGGGTGAAGTGGTGGTGATAATGGTAGGTGAGATGGTGGTAGTGGGTGAGATGGTGGTGATAATGGTAGGTGAGATGGTGGTAGTGGGTGAAGTGGTGGTGATAATGGTAGGTGAGATGGTGGTAGTGGGTGAAGTGGTGGTGATAATGGTAGTGTGGTGGTGGGTGAGATGGTGGTAGTGGGTGAGATGGTGGTGATAATGGTAGGTGTGGTGGTGGGTGAAGTGGTGGTGATAATGGTAGGTGTGGTGATGGGTGAGATGGTGGTGGTGGTGATGGGTGAGATGGTGGTGGTGGTGATGGGTGAGATGGTGGTGGTGGGTGAGGTGGTGGTGGGTGAGATGGTGGTGGTGGGAGAGATGGTGGTGGTGGTGGGTGAGATGGTGGTGGTGGGTGAGATGGTGGTGGTGGGTGAGATGGTGGTGATAATGGTAGGCGTGCTGGTGGGTGAGATGGTGGTAGGTGTGCTGGTGGGTGAGATGGTGGTGATGGGTGAAATGGTGGTAGTGGGTGAAGTGGTGGTGATAATGGTAGGTGAGATGGTGGTGATAATGGTAGTGTGGTGGTGGGTGAGATGGAAGATGATGATGGTGGTGTTACACTGGAGTCGTGAGGGGAAGAGGTATGGAAGGGTAAGGATGGGAGAGGTAGGAGGAAGGAAGGAGGGAGGGAATAACAGTGGGTGGGAGGAGGAGGAGGAGGGTACTGTTGCGTCATGTGGGTGTCGTCAGCTGGTTGGGGCTGCCTGAGCTTAAGAGGGGAGGGGAGGGGAGGGGGATGGTAGGGGAGGGGAGTGCACTGAACCACTATGGCAGAAGGGGATCCGTACAGTGCCTTCCTCTTTCTCTCCCATCTCCTCTCATTTCCTCTATCCTTCTCTCGTGTTTTTCTTCATTCTCTCGTTATCTCCCTTCTCCCCCCCCCCCGCTACACAATTTTAGCTCACACCTGGATCGCTGCCGTTGTTCTACTCCACATTAAGCCAGCGTCCCGGTACTACACACACACACACACACACACACACACACACACACACACGTACAACAGTTCAGGGGTTTACCAGTGGCCCGGTATCGTGGCGTATTGTGACCAGGTAAGCACTATATACCGTAAGAACTAGACTAGAAGGATTGTAGGATTTTTTTATCAACATTCTATTGCGTATCTCACCTGTGGCTACCTCACCTTGCTGCTGCACCTCCTCCTCATTATCTAGGGTCATACCTGTCCTCCCCCCCTCCTCCTCCTCCGTCAATACCTTGGTTAGAAGAAGCAGCTGAAAGGCGATCATCCTGTTAGATAGTATAGGGGGGTGTCATCTCTTCCTGCCCCCCCCCCCCCCCAGCAGTACACACACACACACACACCTCTACAATAATTTCTTCTCCCTCACGCTCTGATTACTAGCCACAACACCACTAACAACAACAACAACGGTGAGAGACGCTTAGTAAAGTTATGATGTACAACCTGACCAGGTTTGATGGATATGTAACCTAACCTAACCAACCCGATTCTAACCTAACCTAAAATTACCATATTTAATCTAACCAAACCTAAAGTCCATCCAAACCAAACTTAAAGTAACCTAACCTAAGCTTACCCCGGACACTACCACAACAACGGGTGGTTGAACAAAAACAAATGGTACAGACGCACGACTATAAAGTTTAAAAAACAAAAATCTGGCTATTGTGAGAGAGAACACACACACACACACACACAAAGCCATACAACGCATCCATCAAAACTACACAGTGAACGTGAAAAGGTTTGGCATTTTCCCAACTACACATAATACGCAGAGGAGTGGTGGTAGGTAAGTGGTGGTGGTGGTAGGTAAGTGGTAGAAGATGGTGGTGGTGGAGGTATTCTAGATGGTAGTAAGTGGTGGTGGTGGTAATGAGGGTATAATTGGTGGTGAAGCCTCAGGTGGACATGATCCTGACAGGTAGATGGGCGGGGCGGGCAGGTGTGTGAAGCCTCAGTAACTCGGACGGGACAAGTCAAACCTATACATTGTTCTTCACGCTTCACCCACCCACCTGCCGAGGCTTCACCCACTCACCTGTCAGGGCTTCACGTTAGGTAACCCTCGTCCTCACCTTTAAGCTACCTGACCCCCTGATGACGTCCCGTTCCCCGGCTCTTAGTGTTATCCTGTACAACTTCCTTTTAAATACACCTGACACCTAACTCACTCATCTCAGTCTAAGGTGTGTGTGTCGCCTCCACTATCCCAAAATGGAACATCACAAACCTGCCAACACGAAAATCACATACCACCACCACAGCACCTCTCCACCACCGCAGCACCTCTCCACCACCGCAGCACCTCCTCTCCCCAACACCATCTGCCAGCGGTGTTTGTGTCTCACGCCGAGTGTTATAAACTAGGAAAGTTGGTCAAACAAATTCAGCTGAGTGGCTCCCCAGCAGGTGAGGACCCCCCCCCCCCCCCCCCAAGCTTACCGACGGGAAGCTCCTGGTAATCTAATCATTCGGTCAATCACTTTTGAGATTATGACCAATCCCTCATGTATTAGGGCGTATGGTGCCCGCTGGCGAAGTATAGGTGTACCAGGGTGTGTGGGTGTACCAGGGTGTGTGTGGCCTCCTGACTGGCCGCGTCTAGCCGTCACGGTGTAGAAGGCATCATCATGTTCCCAACAATCCGGTTTCCAACGTGAGAAGCGATAAAACCTTGCTGGAAATGAACCTAACCTAACCTTCCTGGAAATGCACTTAACCGAACTGAGAGAGAGAGAGAGTGTGTGCGTGTGTTTGTTGTTGTTTGTGTAGTGGAGGAAGTGGTTCGGTTCCTCGCGAGACACTTACTGGATCCCTGCCAAGGTCAAACAATCCCACATCACCACACTCACTCATCACCTGACTGACTCACTCACTCCTTACAACAATACACTTAGTCACAACACAAACAATAAATCATTTGTTTACTCGACTTCGTCACCTGCAGCAGCCACTAACCCCAAACATAAAAGTAACACAAGAAAAACATTATCGGGGGACAACTGGCGGAGAAAGTTTTCAGCAACAGTATACAGTAGTTGTTGAGAAGTAAAAACCAAAGCAGTAAAAGTTAGTATCTGGATGGGAGAACATGGACGGAAATGCGGGGAAGGACAAGAACAGACAGACAAGGACGGACAAGAACGGACAGACAAGGACAAACAAACTAGCCACACACACACATGCCAGAAACGTCTTCACTTCCACTTTCTCTTATCTATGAAAATTAAGAAAGTATTTTCTTTTTAGTGCCCCCCCCCCCTTTTTTCCTCCTCCTCTGATCACGGTGAACAAAATCAATGCGGGGACTAACAGGAGGACTGGGCTCCTCACTGTATGATTTATAGAACAGCCCGGCACTCCCTCTTTCTCTCACCTGTGTCCCTCCCTCCACCCTCACCTGCACACAGGATGCTCTCTCGGTACGATAGTTTGTTCACCTTCAATGGAGAATATTTTCAAACTGCGAGCCGCTACACACACACAGTCAGATGTCGTGTGATTGCATATCGAACAGATTACTAAACATGTGGTAATCACTTCAACTTGGAGATAACTGCAATCACACACACACCTGTATTCCCTAATCAACACGGTGTAATAATTGTAACATCAAGTGTTGAATTATAAAAACTTTCAACATTGGAGCTTTAACCCTTTGATGACGACAATTTAACCCTTTGAGAACGAACGATGATTTAACCCTTTGATGACGGCGATTTAACCCTTTGATGACGATGCTTTAACCCTTTGATGACGACGATTTAACCCCCAGGACTCAAAGGGTTAATAAAAATACACTCGGGAGATTCACCGTCACGCACAAGGCTGTAGGAAGACCCGGGAGGTGTGGTAACAGAGGTGGAGGGAGTCTGGTGCTGACTGTAGGTAATGAGTTCATGACCAGGTGTTACCAGGTGAGGAGAGTGTAAGATGGAGGAGGGGAGGGAAGAAGAATAGAAGAGGGAAGAGGAGGAGAGAGGAGGCAGAGAAAGGTGACAATGATGATGATGAAATTGATAAGAACAGGTAATGAGGGTCGGCGGGGGAATATCGACAGGTATATATAAAAATAACACAACTGACATCACTTTGTTTATAAATACACAAAAAAATCATAACTATTGTATTCAACAATTTTTTTCCTTGCTACACATGAAACACCTTTTGGATATTGTACGAATATTTCTTCCAACAGACGAGGGAGCCGAGTCAGGGTGTAGAGGCTGGGCACACATCTGGCAGACTTGCACCACAATATATCTTCTCCTGACACAATAAAGTATGTGGTAGTTTGTTTCTACATAGTCCAAGATGATCATTAATTTTAAGAGGTTGAGGAGAGGAGACGAGACAAGAGGAGACGAGAGGACTCTACCAACATCTTCACAAGGTCTCCTGAGATGCCGTGTTGTCTTCCACCAAGTTCACTCCACATTATTATTATTATTATTATGGAAAAAAATGAATGAAAATTATGTTAAGTTCCCCCAAGCAGGTGTAGTACCGTAATTACCACCACGAACCTCAGCAACAGGTGTGTAAGGTAGTCACACCTGTCAGGCTTCCCTCTGAGGCCACTACGTCTTCCTCACTGTCTCTCAGGGGGAACAGAAATGCCTACACAACCTCTCTCTCTCTCTCTCTCTCTCCCTCTCTCTCTCTCTCTCTCTGACTTTACTTTCTTGTTTTGTCTCAGCTAAAACTGAACTACAAAGGAGCGTCAGACAGCCAGCCAGCCCCCCCCCCCCACACAGTCTCCATCTTGGTTAAAACTTTGAGTATTTTCATAATTTTGGTGAGTGAGTCATGTGTCGCCTCACTGCTGTACACCCGGGGAACGGAGGGATGGGGAGGTGTAGGGGAGGGGACGAAGGGTTGGGGACTAAATGGGGGGGGGGAGGTGCCACATAAACATCCACATGGGAGAGGGGGGAGAGGGGTCACCTGTGGGTCTTGGCTGGCTGGCGTGGGGAGGGACTGAGGACCGGCCGGCTGTGTCTCCCCGCTACTCGGTATCTAATCTTGATTCATCCGGGGCCTAGCTTATATATAGCTTCAGTAACCTTAAACAAAACAAGACATGGTCAAAGGTTTTCCTGATGATACCACACTATTCGTGCTCTAACCCACACCACTAACCCCCACCACCAACCCATATCATTAACCCCACATAATTAACCCACACTCCTGCCTGGGTACGTAAAACAAAGAGTAGAATTATAATACAAAACGAACCCATGAATCCTGAACGAGCATATATGTAAACAAACCCACAGAAGACCCACACCATGGGCCACTGCGTTGACAATATATTACCAAATCACAACCCATGTTTACTCTCTGTGTTACTATAGACTAAACTCCTCCCCCCCCCCCCCCCCCCCGCCTTCACTGGTCTGTGCTTGTAGTTAACGAAAGAGGAACGAATTGCCAGTTGGTTAATTGGCGTGTGTGACAGAGCGAGAAAATGAGGTAATTGGTGAAATAAAATGAGGTAATTGACGATATGAAATGAGGCAATTGATGAGATAAAATGAGGCAAGGAGTCCTAGTGTGACGCCGCTGTTATTAACACTGATGACTTGCTGTGTTCTGAGTGCCTCCTCAATCTGATTAACACACAGGGTCACTCAAGCACTGCCATAATGTGTTACTGGGGGATGATGTCAACAGTCTTCACCCAGCACTGTTTCACTGTCACTGTACATCACTTCATTATATATCACTGTTCTTTCATTGTACATCACTGTTCTTTCCTTGTATATTAATGTTCACTATATTACTGTTCAATGTACATCACTGCTCACTGTTCTTTCACTGTATATTACTGTTTTCTCACTTCACATCACTGTCACAATACATCACTGTTTATTGTCACTGTATATCACCATCAATGTTTACTGTAATAATGAGTCAGCTTCCTAATAAGGGCAACACCCATTCTCAATAGAAAACCTAACCTAACCAAAACTATAACTTTGACTCCTGTTTAACACGTCCCGCCCACCACAATAATTACCATTCTAATAAAGTTTTCAATTGTAACTCGTGGCTGGACAATAGTAAGGCTCTGTACAGTAGGAACATAAATTAACTGTGTTTTATCTAGCTTTTATTCATAAAGTCTTGAGGGATATAATTCAACCGTAAACGAAAATAATTTTACTACTCAAACTTGTGTAATTTCACTACTTTACAAAACCCGGACAAATAATATACTTAAGCAATTTCTACTTAAAAATAAGAGTTAAAATTTGTAAATGTGGTTAAAATTTCATGTATTTCTGAACCTCGTTAAAATAAACCTTCAACAGATATTAATTTTCATCATGCAATTCAGGTCAAGATTATTTTTAGTCATTCATCTCGTCGTGAATAAAACCCTTATAGCAGGTAATGAGGCACTGCAGAGACCACCGTTGACGTTACTGACGCTCCTAGTCTCACCCTTATCTCTCTTGTAACATCAACCACAACAAACCACTCATCACTACCACACAACAATTATCTCCCTGAACCACCACACAATGCACCACCACCAGTTTAAGACCAACAGGTGACGTTAAATCACCGTCCTCAAAGGGTTAAATCACCGTCCCCAAAGGGTTAAATCACCGTCCCCAAAGGGTTAAATCATCGTCCCCAAAGGGTTAAATCATCGTCATCAAAGGGTTAAATCATAGTGTTAGTACAGGACTAGACCTGCCGGGTCACACGTGGGTCCAACTCTCGTCACACTATACTATTCCTTTAAAACTCATGTGATAGATGAATGTCCCACGGCGTTAACCTCCGACATACTCTCCTCATCACTGCCCAAAGCTTACTGACCACACCAGCAGCCAGCGACCACCTAGGGGGTTAAGTTGCCAAGTACTGAATTAAACGAATACAAACAAGTTAAAGTTAAAATAAAATCATGATCATATTTCATTAACATTACCTGAATATTTTTTTAGGTAATTCTTAAAAATATATGATTAAATTATAAGGCGAATTTAATATGACAAGTTGCGTTTTCCTCCTGTGACGTCACGCCTGGCTGACGAGGTGGCTTGGTGACGTTTCTTTCAGTCAGTTGTATTTATTAACCAAGAGGTGAAGTAGTGGCTGTGTTCCGTGGCGATATACACAGTAATATCAGACCTAAGAACTATGGCTACCACTTGAATCACCCCCCTTCCTGGAGTCGCCCTTGAAGATAAACAAACTATCCACCATTTAATACACAGCATTTCGTCCACGTCGTAACAAACACACACCAGCATTAGACTTGATATATATGACTGTTACTTAAATACAGTCTGCTTCACGAGTCAACCCACACAAACACCAACAAACACACACACAAACACTCTCCCATCTTATTTACACACCCACACTCCTCTTATTTACACACCCACACCCTCTTATTTACACACCCACACTCTCTTATTTACACACCCACACTCCTCTTATTTACACACCCACACTCCTCTTATTTACACACCCACACCCCTCTTATTTACACACCCACACTCCTCTTATTTACACACCCACACTCCTCTTATTTACACACCCACACCCCTCTTATTTACACACCCACACTCCTCTTATTTACACACCCACACCCCTCTTATTTACACACCCACACTCCTCTTATTTACACACCCACACTCCTCTTATTTACACACCCACACCCCTCTTATTTACACACCCACACCCCTCTTATTTACACACCCACACTCCTCTTATTTACACACCCACACTCCTCTTATTTACACACCCACACTCCTCTTAATTACACACCCACACTCCTCTTATTTACACACCCACACTCCTCTTATTTACACACCCACACCCCTCTTACTTACACACCCACACTCCTCTTATTTACACACCATCACCCATCTTCTATATAACCTGCATTTCCTCCGGGTCATTTACCTAACAAGTGTAAATATGTCCTCGGTGGTCTGAGCTGCGGTACGTGACCTCATAATGATGGTCTGGGATTATCAAGAGACCCAAATGACTGTATTTAGTCGAGTCTCGTGCTGGTCTCTTCCCACACGCCTGCACTTAAAAGGTAATAGATATCTACTTCAATTAATATCAAAGTTAGCCTAACCTTACCTGACATAACCTAACCAAAGCAAGCCTAACCTTACTTGACCTAACCATCTGCGTCTATTAATGCCAGAAAATGAATGACTTGCAACATAACACAAAGATAGATGACAGGTGAGGGTGAGGTGGTCGAGAGGTGAGGTGGCCTGCAGGACAAAAGTGACAGGTGAGGGAGCAAGACAACACAGGCCCTGGTGGTACCTGCTCACCTCACCTGTCACACGTCCCCTCGGCCCGGGTATCGATCCTGGCTACTCTGGGCCACCTGCACGATACCCTCGACCTACACACACACACACACACACACACACCATCACCATTATTACTCCTTCAGTCTCCAGTAATAACAATTATCAAAGATTTAATCAACCCCCCCCCCCTAAAAAAACCCAGGAGCCATTGTTATCACAGTTAGTAATGACACAGTTAACCAATCAGAATAATTAGTTTCTTCCATAATGACTGTCTTCACTTGCCCACACCGACCCACCTCCTGATACTGTATATAACCTGTAAGTCCTCCAGGCTCAATAAACACCAAGATTCATGTGATATACCACCAGCTGGACGCAACACACCTGTCCTCCTCCACCAGCTTGCCTCATGACCCACGGTGAAAGAAATCAACAATAAATCAACTCCTTCCTCCTCCACACACACACACTGTACCACCATCGATCTGACGTGAGTTATGGCTGTTAACTAGTGGCAACGTATGTGAGCCTGAAGATGAGGTCAATAACACGGGCTAAAGTACACAGTAACTGTATATTTTCAGCCTTCTGGCTGCCAAGCTCTTTCAAAAAACCGTTAATAATTATTATTATTATTATTATTACAGTAGAAGGTCGTAACACAGGTATATGTAGGTCAATGCCCAGGTAAGTGAAGGTCAAAGCCCAGGTAAGTGAAGGTCAAAGCCCAGGTAAGTGTGTCAACCAATGCCCAGGTAAGTGAAGGTCAAAGCCCAGTTAAGTGTGTCAACCAATGCCCAGGTAAGTGAAGGTCAAAGCCCAGTTAAGTGTGTCAATCAATGCCCAGATAAGTGTGTAAATGTAGATTCACCAATGCCCAGGTAAGTGTACGTCAATCAATGTCCAGGTAAGTACAGATCAGTACCCAGGTAAATGTAGGTCAGTTCAGGTAAGTATAGATCAACAGGTGTAAGCACAACACACCCGGGGGTGGTGAAGGTGTCAGTACTCACCACAGCTACAGTAACCCGCAACACTGTACTCACCTGAAACAAGAAAATAACGTCACTATACACATTACATAAAACACGTGGCTGGTGGATACATAATACATTAAGTCTGACGCTTATACAACAGAGAATACACAGTTGTTTGTGGATATACATAACTTGAAACTAAACTTTATCCACAAAATAAAATATCTCTAAATTAAAATAGCTCATACTAGTAATGATACATGAATAAGAAATAATAGCCAAGAGTAAACGAGTTATACATAAAGTAAATAATAGTAATGATATATAATCAGTAGTGAGGGGAGGACTAGGAGCGACCTACACATCACCTGTGGCTTGGATTTCACAGGTAAAGGAGAGAGAGTGTGGAGAGGGTGGGGGGGGGGGGGGGGTACGTCACGCCGCTGGAATCTACAATCATTTCCTGGATTACGTCATCATATTGCTCTCAGCTTCCAGCATCCCGCCCACACACACACACACACTAATATAATTCACCTCCTCCAATAATACTTCCAAACATTTCAACTTTATCTCCTCTACCCTTCACCTATTTTCCTCACGTCTAACATATTTAGCAAATACTATATTTCAACATGTA
The DNA here is from genome assembly GCA_958450375.1 of Homarus gammarus. Classification (NCBI taxonomy): domain Eukaryota; kingdom Metazoa; phylum Arthropoda; class Malacostraca; order Decapoda; family Nephropidae; genus Homarus; species Homarus gammarus. Next base: position 623,820 of record CAUDMG010003621.1, read on the forward strand.
AACAACAACTACAATATTAACACTGAGAGACAGTTTTAGTTATTAAGAATATTTAACTTATGCAAGAACTCTGTAGATAAGACCTGAGAGAGAGAGAGAGAGAGAGAGAGAGAGAGAGAGAGAGAGAGAGAGAGAGAGAGAGAGAGAGAGAGAGACACTTAAAATATGAGGAACAGTGAGCTTGATACACCGAAGGGAACTCACACAAATATCAGGCAATTGCGTAACTCATGACAGCTGAGGGTGGTGGCGGGTGGTCGTAGCCCCCCCCCCCCCCCCCCACACACACACAGACCATTGTGTGTGTAGGATAGTGTGCAGGATGGTTGGTGGTGGGGGAGGAGGAAGGAGGTGGGGGGAGGGGGTGTCTGTTCCCACACACACCCTCCATCCTGTAGGCCAGGTAAACCACACCCCCTCCCCCCTCCATCCTATCCTCTAACAATGATCAGACTTGTGTGTCTACTCCAGGGTTCCTCGCACCACTATCACCATCATCATCACGTCTCACCACTATCATCAACACCACCACCATCACGCCTTACACCATATCACCACCACCCCTTAATTATCAAGATAATCCCAGCATAAATATTTACACTGTTGGTACCAGCCAATAAATGTTGCTATGACTCAACATACTCTCTCAATAAGGTGTCCCATGACTAATATATATATATACAACATCAACAGACGAGTCCTCCAAACACAAACAACACAACACAAACGTCACCACACAAACATCACAACATAAACACCACCACACAAACATCACAACACAAACGTCACCACACAAACATCACAACATAAACACCACCACACAAACATCACAACACAAACGTCACCACACAAACATCACAACATAAACACCACCACACAAACATCACAACATAAACGTCACCACACAAACATCACAACACAAACGTCACCACACAAACATCACAACACAAACACCACCACACAAACATCACAACATAAACGTCACCACACAATCACAACATAAACGTCACCACACAAACATCACAACATAAGTCACCACACAAACATCACAACATAAGTCACCACACAAACATCACAACATAAGTCACCACACAAACATCACAACATAAGTCACCACACAAACATCACAACATAAGTCACCACACAAACATCACAACATAAGCACCACACAAACCTCAACACATTCCTAACACTACCAGTATACACTAGTTCTCTTTCTTTACACACACAAATACCTCCTTGATGACCTTCAACTCTCATATCCTCACTTGGTACAAATCAATGACCAAACTCACTCTACCTGCCAGTGTAAATTTTCTCCCCAGTGTTAATTAATCAGTCGAGAAGAAGTTAGTTAAAAGATACAACACTTGTCTACAAGGTCAAGTCACATCACTCGAGGAAGACGCGTACCCAGACAGTGGCAGAGGCGGGATGGTGTAAGGATTGAGTGCAGCTGTACCGACCCCAGGTGGGACTAAGCCAACTGGGCCACTCCGCTGTACTCTGCCCACTCCACTCCAGTCATTATTTCTCCTCCAGGATGAGCTATAATCCTTACCTCCACATAAATATTCCTTGATAAACACCTGTACGACTTGATCATTACCGTCATAAAATTCTCAGGTGTGTGTGTGTGTGTGCTAGAGACCGGATGTGGTGGTTGCTTCGAGCTTGTTATATCAGTATGAGATAGCTAGGTACCCCCCCCCCCCCGGCTACTGACTCATGACTCACACACACAGTCAACTCTATACGATAATGATGTAGGAATAATGGAAACTATGCAAATCAGACAGAGAAAAAAAGAAAGTGAGAGAGAATGATAAGCAGAAAGCAAATAAGACTAAGTTCACGTATCTTTTTTTACCTGTACTTGTTTAATTAACTCAAGAGTGAGCCAGGTATGAATCAGGAGCCTCAGGTAAAAACTATCGAGAGAACACATCAAGGAGGAGCTGGAGACCGTGTTAACAGTGGAGGAATACTGAAACACGAGAACAAACAGAGGGATACTGAAACACGAGAACAAACAGAGGGACACTGAAACACGAGAACAAACAGTGGGACACTGAAACACGAGAACAAACAGTGGGACACTGAAACACGATAACAGAGGGACACTGAAACACGATAACAAACAGAGGGATACTGAAACACGATAACAAACAGAGGGATACTGAAACACGATAACAGAGGGATACTGAAACACGATAACAAACAGAGGGATACTGAAACACGATAACAAACAGAGGGATACTGAAACACGAGAACAAACAGTGGGACACTGAAACACGAGAACAAACAGTGGGACACTGAAACACGATAACAAACAGAGGGACACTGAAACACGATAACAAACAGAGGGATACTGAAACACGATAACAAACAGAGGGATACTGAAACACGATAACAAACAGAGGGATACTAAAACACGATAACAGAAGAATACTGAAACACGATAACAAACAGAGGGACACTGAAACACGATAACAAACAGAGGGACACTGAAAAGCTGAGAATATATTATGCATCAGACAAGAGGTAATATCTCAGGGGAGGACGACCTTGTGTTAGTAGGGTAACTGTTGTCACTAAAGCAGGTGGCAGCCATGTTCTTCCTTTGTAACTGTGTCTTCGTTTATACTACTACTGATAATAATAACCATGATAATAATAACACCTACTACTACTACTACTCATAATAATAATAACAATAACTTCTACTAGTCACAAATGCTACCCAAGGTAATGGTTTACTACTACTACTGCATCACTGGTTCGTAACTACGGAAGGAAGGAATAGCAGCAGTACTCTCTTACAACAGACAGTGGACGAAGACTCGAGAAGACTTCCTCACATTACCTCCCGAGGGACCAGCAGCGGCACTGACGAGGAACAGTACACGACTTCTGCCAGGGTTTAATGGCACACCTGGCACCGACACACCTTACAATGGCACTGTTTACTGTAGAACCTGTGCCACCCACCCACAGGACGGAACTAAATGACACAACCCAACATAATTTATGCAGCCCTAAAAATGCAAATGATGATGAGAGAGAGAGAGAGCGAGTGTGTGTGTGTGTGTGTTCCCTCCCGGAGACCCTCTAAACTTTACAGCCATCTAAAAACTATGGGGCCAGAGTCAACTGTTTCCGCCCAACAACACGGTAATGCGGCGACAGTGTGTGTGTAATGGTTTGTTTACTAGTCTGCAGTAACGGAGGCTGCAGAGACACGTAAACATAAGAGCAGCTAAGAATAATAACAATAACAGCATAAATAACAACAACAACAAAATAATAATAATAATACATATGTAGTTTGAACCATGAGTTGTAGAATCACAATAACAACGCACATACACAAACAGAACCGAACACAAACACAAAAACACACACACTTTGAGGAAGAAGACCCCCCCCCCCCTCCTGAGCTGCAACAAATTCTCACAAGCATTAAAGAGGACAGGAAGCAGTGAGAGAGGCGGATAATGAGTACAGCGTCGGGGGTAAGGGTGTCTTGTGAATTGTATCGTTGTAGTGTTTTATTTTAATGTGTATGTGTGTGTATGTGTGTGTATATGTGTGTGTGTGTGTGTGTAATATAATTTGCCGTTGTTTTCTCGGGATCACCTGAAGAGTAGACACCCCAGTTTATAATGATGCAACACCCTAATATAACCTAACGCTAACCTAATCTAACTTAACCCAATGCTAACATAACTTAATCTAAACTAATCAATCTTAACACGTCACAAGGGCCGAGTCGAGGAACACTGCGGCAATACTTGAAACAAAAACTATAATGCAGATAATATTTAGTGACTTATAACAGCAACACTCGCAGGGGAGACTCCTGTGTCAAGAGCCTCACTACCATTACGTGATGGTGTGGCTCAATGGTACCGTCGAGGAGATGTAGTACTTGGGAGTCTCATGTGGTACTGAGAGTCTCACGTGGTACTGGGAGTCTCGTGTGGTACTGTGATAACAACAAGCGGGTCGGAGGTTGACGTCTGCAACAGTGCCTCTTCCTCACACACTAACTAAAGTACAATGAATGTTGACACCAATTATGTCTTTTGTGTTGAGAATATTTACCAACATTTATCAAGAAGACCTTTGCGTACAACTCTGCCACACACCACAACTACTACTACCACCATCATCCCAGCTGCCACACTTATCAACCACTATCACCAGACCATCAGCGATATATTACAAAGTTATCTCTCTCACTCACACGAAGCCACACGACTACCTGTACTGTACCGTGAACCCTAAATTACTGCTCCACCACACACTTGACTCGAGGGAACATCTGTCGCACTCTGAACCACCTCACCCAGGGTAACACACATAGCACCACTCTACTCCCTCACGTGTTTCAGATCCATGACACACACCCCTCCCCCCCCCCCCCCCCCCACCAAAGAAAAAACACTGTTGCTCTCGACTTGTCTTGCAACACACCACTGTCAACACCCCCAATGAATGAACACACTTGGTGAGGGTGGAGGCGGGGTTCAGGGTGAGGGGGAAACCTGCCACCTATCATTGCGTATTAGTAAACAATAAAGCATATTTCTCGTCGTGGTAAGACTTATTTAGTTCCAACCACAACACGTGTAATAAAAAGTTACTCAAGTACATAAAGATATACAACAATTTATAATCTTGGCAACCTGTCTAACAGTTCTGGTCCAGGGCCTATCCTGTGGCAGCCCTGAGTCACCACCCACCTTGGCAGGGACAGGTCTAATAGGGTGTGGGGGGGGGGGGTGAAGCTGACCCTGGCACAACGTATAAGGCAGGGGAAGGCTTGACAGGGACACACATCTAAGGTGGGATGCCGGGATTACTGAAGCTGGCATATGGTATAGTAGAGGAGGAGGACTTGCTAGGGACACATACCACTAGTTAGGGTGACAGGTGGGGGGGGGGGGGGGGGGGAGCCGAGTACACAAGTTATGGTAGTTGACAGTGACCACCGCCGCCGCTCTAAACAAAGATCAACAACACTCCTTCCTTCCTTCTCAATTATCCACAACTAGACTTCCGCCATCTCCAGCTTCAAGGGGACACACAACACTGGCCCCAAGACACACCCGACACAGAGGCCCGAGTGGTAACTAAACGTCGTCCGGAAGAGTTACCCCCCCCCCCCTCACATAAAGTGCCTCACGAGGTAGGTAGAGCGGCGTCAGGTCGAAAGGTGAAACATGATAAACCCGGAGGAACACTTACCCTTGTTTAGCAGAGTCAGGAGGTCTAGGACAGGGCCGCCTTGAGTGGCCTGGCTCCTGTGTGACCTTCCAGTCTTCTTAACGACGATATTAAATCCCTTTCTGCAGTAGTTGACGTCCTTATAAGCGCGCGCGTGTGTGTGTGTGGGTGGCGGCGTGTGTGGGGGGTGAACAACACAACACGCTCACAAGCTGTACATCACCACCACACACACACCTTCACTACTAACACACTACACTTGGCTGTACGAAGTTTCCACCACAACACTGCTGGACACACACACACCCACGAGCCTTAACCTTCTCGCACACCCAGCAGTCCGATGAGGTTTATCACGGAGGCAGAAGTAAAGAGAGAGATAAAGAAGAATGACGTTTGTAGAAAGTGAAGGTTAAGAGAGGGAGGAAGAGAGATAGATAGAGAGAGAGAGAGAAGGAGAGAGAGACAAGGATCGATACCGGGACGTAGCGGTAAGTTAACAGGCAGGACGGAAGAGCGCGTACGTCCTCACCCCACCGTGGTTATCAACTCACTGGCGCCTCCTCCCGGTCCTCACTTCTCCCCGTGTCCCGTCCCGTCCCAGAGCAACAAAAAGATCCCATCCACCCTGGCCTCTCTCAGCTAACTCATCCACCATCACCACCAGTCAGTGTACGTCAACGCCATCGTTAACAAGTTATTTCCCGTGGCTGGTAAACAAAGACTCGCCTATGTAACTACTACCCCTACTCAGCTGACGACACGAAGCACCATTACCAAGCCGCGTTAAACCCAGGATTGGCAACCTTCCTAGGGCGGCGCGTCACAGCATTACCACTTGACGCTTCTGTTTGTACACAAAGAAACACATCATACAGGTACATCATAAACACCAATAATTAACAATTTAAAATTACAGGTACACGAAACTCAGGTGTTAGGTGAGTGTAGGAGGGAGTGGGGTGGTGTTAGGTGAGTGTAGGAGGGAGTAAAGTGAGAGAGCGAGACAAAGGTGTCTCTCAGTATACCTAACTAACAACAAGGTACAATGATACACCTTCCCATCACTATACATACACACACACACACACCAGGCAACACCTCCCAACAACACATTAATCTCTCCCCAAAATAATGACAAAAGATTAAACTTCAGTAGATTTTATCACAGGTGGAAAAACAACATTCATAAACATTAAGTAAATACCACAAACTTTACAAGGTCATTTGGCCATTTATTGACTAACTCACATAATATAAACATCACAGCAAGAGTGTAAATGCCCCTCGAGCTATCTTTAAATATCCCCCAAAAAATAATCACTAAATGGCCAAATTATCTTGTAAAGTAGGTCAAGGTCACTCGCCTTCAAACTGGTCTCAAGAGATTATTAATGAGATACAGGTGAGGGAGGTGTGTCTAATTGTTTGTGATCGTCTTTGATTATGAGCCGACACTGACTGACAGACAGATAGACAACACAAGTAATGGCATATCCGTCACATGAGGCTGAGGTAAATAAAGAAAATGTTGAAGATTGTTGAAAATAAAAATCCAAAACATACATACATACATACATTACACATAGACACCACACATACCAAAGACACTTATCAACGTCTCTACGCCTTCACTACATGACACCACCATCACTCTCCCTTCTACACCACAATGTAAACAAAACGTGTATTGTAATCCTGTAAATACACTGTCAACAAGTTGTATTTACTCCACGCTAAATGGCAAGTGTTCAGCACAGTATGACCCTGAACAACGAACGGGTCCAGCAGGCACACTGACCCACAAGTGGCTTAACTTACACCTTGGCTTAGAACTCTTTCACTGACGACGAAGAATCAGGCCCGTGGGTAGAGAGAAGCAGAACCTCCTCAGTCGGAAACCGTGAACGAACACCAAATAGGCAAGGGCCCTCACAGTCAGTTGCCAACAATGAAATACTCAACCCTTTATCAAACATCTTAATTATATGTATATCTTGAACAAACACCACTAGTACTTCCCAATAACAACATAATTCAATAACATATATATAGAGACAGACGCAATAAACTCCCTTTATCCCTTAAAAGAAATAAGTAAATTCCCCCACTCGTAATACCTATGTTGTTGTGAATCAGATGTTCGGGAGCTCAGCTGTTCTTCGTTTACACTATGTCGACATGGTCTCCGCAACACACCTAACCCCGGGTAATTTATCCCTCACATTAAGATTGAATTAGTATGGGTAAGACTGTACCTAATGAGTCCTCCGTTAAACACTTTGCTGCCAGAGTAAGACTGTAACCACTTACTGGACTGTATGTCTGACGCAATGACTTGGCAATTGGCTATTGAGGACGCGCTTTCATGAGGGTTTTCAGTGTTTTTGTTGCATGGTGTCTGACTGACGGAACACACACACACACACCAGAAATAGATGACCTATTCGCTCACGAGTAACAACAGGCGGACACCACAACTTAATAACTACTGCACCAGAAAGGTCAAATAGCATGTGTCACCACGATCACTCTACGACCCACCAAACACACTACACTACAGGCAAGAAGCGAGATGACGTAGCTACTGTATGTATGTATGTACAAGATAATGACGGAAGTAGTTAATCTTTCCTGAAGGGGGGTAGTGCTCCTGAAGGGGGGTAGTGCTCCTGAAGGGGGGTAGTGTTCCTGAAGGGGGGGTAGTGTTCCTGAAGGGGGGTAGTGCTCCTGAAGGGGGGTAGTGCTCCTGAAGGGGGGTGGTGTTCCTGAAGGGGGGTGGTGTTCCTGCAGGGGGGGTGGTGTTCCTGCAGGGGGGGTTGTGTTCCTGCAGGGGGGGTAGTGTTCCTGCAGGGGGGGGTAGTGTTCCTGAAGGGGGGGTAGTGTTCCTGAAGGGGGAGTAGTGTTCCTGAAGGGGGAGTAGTGTTCCTGAAGGGGGGTAGTGTTCCTGAAGGGGGGTGGTGTTCCTGAAGGGGGGGTAGTGTTCCTGAAGGGGGGATAGTGTTCCTGAAGGGGGGATAGTGCTCCTGAAGAGGGTTAGTGCTCCTGAAGGGGGTAGTGCTCCTGAAGAGGGTTAGTGCTCCTGAAGGGGGTAGTGCTCCTGAAGGGGGGTAGTGTTCCTGAAGGGGGGTAGTGTTCCTGAAGGGGGGTAGTGTTCCTGAAGGGGGGGTAGTGCTCCTGAAGGGGATAGTGTTCCTGAAGGGGGGATAGTGTTCCTGAAGGGGGGATAGTGCTCCTGAAGGGGGGGTAGTGCTCCTGAAGGGGGGGTAGTGTTCCTGAAGGGGGGTAGTGTTCCTGAAGGGGGGTAGTGTTCCTGAAGGGGGGTAGTGCTCCTGAAGGTGGTAGGATAGGAACCTGCTTGATTCACGGCCAGCCACCACCACTACCACCACGCCATCACTAATACCACGCCACCACTATCAACCACGCCACCACGCCACCACCACGCCACTGATCGGTACAGTCGTCCCCTCTCCTCCGGTACACGTGCACCCAGGACCAGCGGGCCAGTCACCCAGCGCTGCTTCACCCTCGCCTCCCTCCACCAACAACTAATAGTCCTGTGCTTCTTCCAACAATTAACACTGCTCAAGACCTACGTCATGGTGCTCAAGACCTTCACCTTCGTCATAGTGCTCATGTCTACCTTGTGTCCCTCACCTGTGAATGGGTACCTAACTACAGGTGAGCTGACGGTGATCAAGTGCAGTGCCTTCTTGTACGTACAAACAAACAAACAAACAACATACATACATACATACAAAATAATAATAATAATAATAATAATAATAATAATGGTAGCCCCTCGTTTAAGGTGTAGAAGCTGTCGCCAACACAACAACCACACCCTAAGTTAAAGAGTTGCATGACCCAGTGTAAAGGAATAGTCCGAGAAGACCGGACAACTCGCCAACTGCACTGGCTAACCATTACCCTGGAACACGATCCAGGTTCCCAATTACAGCTGGATAGACAGAGGTAAATGGCGTAAAGAAACTTGCCCGTAGTTTCACCCTGCCTAGGGACCGAACACGGGTCCGCTCGCTTGCGAGGGGAGCACGCTGACCATTACACCACACATACATACATACCGATAGTTAAGTGTTTAATGGTCATCACCTGAAGAATCCCCCCCCCCCCCCCACAATCACATGACACAGATACGGGAACTCCAGAGGGCGCGACCTGACCTAAGTGCCACAGGAGATGACAATAGTGTGGCCCGGGCTCATTACAGTGCCACAGGGGAGTGCCACAGGAAGCTCCATGACCTCATCTGGGGTCACATTATTAAAGGCTTCGTATGTGAGTATATTTCCCCCCCCTTTGACTAAGACCTGACCTGACCATACTTACAACACTCCTTAACATAATACTAATACAAATATCTACATAATTACCAGATATTTGCAACTTATTACTTTCTAACAACTCGGAATAGCTAGTAAATTTTTCATTATCTCGTCACACACACACACACACACACCACACACACACCTATTTCTGTGTACACCAAGGCTTGACATACGCAGTGAGATTCCGACCAAAATCCCCTTGAAATCTAATTCAGGTGAAGTGACGGTCACCTGCTTCAACTGAGGACGGTAAACACAGTGCCACTCCCTCTAGTTCCACCCACCACCTACAGTGCCACCCTTCACCTAGTGCCACCCACCACCTACAGCCATCACGTTTATCCCAACAAAAGGAAGATGAAGAGAAGTAGCAGGGGGAGGAGGAAGATGAGGACAGACAGACAGACGTATTTCAACAAGTCATGGAACATGATAGTAGTGGGGTGGGGGGAGGCCTCACTCCACGTGCCCAAGTTTCACCCCAAAACAAAAGTCGGTCACTAGTGAAGTATCTACACACTGCACCCACCCCACGTGTCTTACCCTCTACTGATACACTACCTGCACCTCTGTACACACCCCGTCTACTGGTACTCAAAACTATCCAACCAGGAGCGAACTCGTAGCAATGGTTTTAAATTAGACAAATTTAGATTTAGGCGCGAGATAGGTAAACATTGGTTTGGAAATAGAGTAGTGGATGAGTGGAACAAGTTACCAAACATCATCATTAACTCGAACACGCTGGACAGCTTCAAACACAGGTTAATGGATGGATGCATGAGCGATAGGAGTTGGGTGTAAATAGGACTGCCCAGTATGGGCCAATAGGCCCGCTGCAGTTCCCTCCATTCTTATCTTAACTCATTACACCTGCACACACCGTCTCTATCCTACCTACACTGCCTACACCCACTTCACATATGTGTACACACACACGGTACACATAACCCACAGTGCTTAACGTGCTCCTGAATTCTCTTTAAGCCAGTAATTACACGCTGCTCTCTGAAAGGTCATACCAGTTCACCTGACCCACTTCTTTCACCGACATATTTTCTTATTAGTTTTCCCTCAAAGGTGATGTATTTAACCTGCGACGTGAGATTTTATTTACCCCATCAATTTACTTTATATACAAACAATAATAATTTACTCTATATCTAAACAATACTAATAAAAGAAAGATTAAACCCTTGAGTAAATTATTGTCTCCTTAACCCCTTCAGTACGATGACTTAACCCTTTCGGTGAAGTGGGATGTGGTGTGGTGTGTGGTACAGTGGACCGTACTTTCCACCTCCCACACCTGATATTAATGAAGCACTTCCATCAACTGACTGACTGGCTGGATAGAGTCACTGTGAAGGTTTAAGAATCAGAGACCACAATAATAAAACAAAATAAACCCGATCCATGCTGCTCGGTTTTAATAATACCACTACAATAAACTTTAAACACACTCTGGGAACACTGGCGGCACTCTTTAGTACACTCGCACGTAACACTGTTGGCACTGGCACTCATCCCAGTAGCTCGCTCACACACACACACACACACTTACTTACTTCCATCACTTTATAATAGGGAGCAGAGGAGCCAGCAAGTCTGAAACAACTCTTACACAAACACAAAATATAATCACAATAGCTAACAAAATCCCGAACAGAAACAACAATAAAACAACGACCCGAAGTCATGGTTTGTTTAGCGCGATGCATTGTGGGTTGAAGGTCACGTAAACAAAAAGAAAACAAAAAATATTACAAATTTAATCTTTTGAACATTTTCCAACATTTCACACACTAGTATAAGAGGCCACACCCCCACCACAAACATTCCCATAATGCACTGCGTCCTGTGTTTGTTTACTGTCGTGAGGTCACAGGTCTGACCATGATGTATAATATACAGTGTATATCGCGTGAGTGTCAATGGCCCGAGGGATGAGAGCAGGGTGAGGGAAGAACAGTGGTGGTGATGGAGAGTGAGGGAGGGGCAGTGGTGGTGATGGAGAGTGAGGGAGGGGCAGTGGTGGTGATGGAGAGTGAGGGAGGGGCAGTGGTGGTGATGGAGAGTGAGGGAAGAACAGTGGTGGTGATGGAGAGTGAGGGAGGGGCAGTGGTGGTGATGGAGAGTGAGGGAAGAACAGTGGTGGTGATGGAGAGTGAGGGAGGGGCAGTGGTGGTGATGGAGAGTGAGTGAGGGGCAGTGGTGGTGATGGAGAGTGAGGGAGGGGCAGTGGTGGTGATGGAGAGTGAGGGAAGAACAGTGGTGGTGATGGAGAGTGAGGGAGGGGCAGTGGTGGTGATGGAGAGTGAGGGAGGGGCAGTGGTGGTGATGGAGAGTGAGGGAGGGGCAGTGGTGGTGATGGAGAGTGAGGGAGGGGCAGTGGTGGTGATGGAGAGTGAGGGAGGGGCAGTGGTGGTGATGGAGAGTGAGGGAAGAACAGTGGTGGTGATGGAGAGTGAGGGAGGGGCAGTGGTGGTGATGGAGAGTGAGGGAGGGGCAGTGGTGGTGATGGAAAGTGAGGGAGGGGCAGTGGTGGTGATGGAAAGTGAGTGAGGGGCAGTGGTGGTGATGGAGAGTGAGGAAGGGGCAGTGGTGGTGATGGAGAGTGAGGAAGGGGCAGCGGTGGTGATGGAGAGTGAGGGAGGGGCAGCGGTGGTGATGGAGAGTGGGGGAGGGGCAGTGGTGGTGATGGAGAGTGGGGGAGGGGCAATGGTGGTGATGGAGAGTGAGGGAGGGGCAGCGGTGGTGATGGAGAGTGGGGGAGGGGCAGTGGTGGTGATGGAGAGTGAGGGAGGGGCAGTGGTGGTGATGGAGAGTGAGGGAGGGGCAGTGGTGGTGATGGAGAGTGAGGGAGGGGCAGCGGTGGTGATGGAGAGTGAGGGAGGGGCAGCGGTGGTGATGGAGAGTGAGGGAGGCGCTGGTGGTGGTGATGGAGAGTGTGAGGGAGGCGCTGGTGGTGGTGATGGAGAGTGTGAGGGAGGCGCTGGTGGTGGTGGAGAGAGCTACATCTCCATCAGGTTTATATATACCACATCAAAAAGTAATCCCAAGCAAACGACTGAAGCAGGTATCTCTAAACTGGCCAATTATCTTAACTGCATTCATTCACAAAGGTCTCAAGTTACAAATCTGGACTCTAACAGTGACCTTTGACCTTATGGCAGCAAGAGGTCATATCCACCGCGGTCCTGAGTCAAGCTAAAACAATACCAGGTAAAAAAATGGTCACCAAATATGTTCTTAATTACTGAGGCTGTGTCAGGTACATGAATGAGGCTCACCTGTAACCTTCATGACGGCTGTGTGTGTGTGTGTGTGTGTCACCAGGACCAACTAACACACACCACCACACCACCACACAGGTCCACTACGACCACATGTAACAACAATAACACCTGAGACGACACCTGCCTCCACCTTACGCGCTGCCACAGCCTCACCAGTGACTAGGGAAGGGAGAGACAGGAAGGAAGGAAGGAGGGAGAGAAAGAAGGAAGGGAGGGAGGGAGGGAGGGAGGGAGGAAAGGGAGTGGTGGTGGGGGGAGGGGGTCGAGAAAAAGAATAGGACAGACACAATGTCTCACGTGAGTCAAGACTCTTAGTACACGTGCACCGGACACACACACACACATGCCCCAGTCAGTATTTAACGTTACCAAGTCGTAGTACAGCACAGTTCTACACATCCTGTGAGGACGGTTCAGTCACAACACTGGTGGTTACTGAACTGTGTGTGACTCGTACAGGACAAGTTATGAAGAATAAAAACAAACATATTGGTCTGGGAAGGATCCTGTTTTCCCTCTACCCCCCCCCCCCCACACATACATACATACATACATACTGTACGTATATACACCAGTATCGCCTCACCCATCTATATGACCTCTACATCCAGGACACTACATCAGGTACTAAGTATTAACCTAGAGTTAACCCCCCAGTACCTCCCTTACCCCCCAGTACCTCCCTTACCCCCAGTACCTCCCTTACCCCCCAGTACCTCCTTTACCCCCAGTACCTCCCTTACCCCCCAGTACCTCCTTTACCCCCAGTACCTCCCTTACCCCCAGTACCTCCCTTACCCCCAGTACCTCCCTTACCCCCCAGTACCTCCTTTACCCCCAGTACTCCCCAGGTCGCTGCTCTCAACACCTACACTTAAATATAACATCACAGACATGACCTCAATACGTGCCTTCCACTAAACGTCTTAACTTAACTGGAAATACATAAGTAAACTAAATCCTTTCGATAAATCAGCCGAGAAATGCTCAAACTTTCTTCATCAGCATCCACTCCCCCCCCCCCCCCCTCTCATCCAGTCCCCTCATCCGTGCTCTATAAAACTCTTACCAGGATCCAGCCCCTCATCCAGCCCCCCCCCCACCCAACCCCCCAATGAACAGAATCTCACATTAAGACGATTAATATTCATAACTTGGTCCATTTTCCCCCAATCGTCTTTAATTTACCTTTCACATCTCACCTGACCCAACCACTAAGCCTCTCAATTAACATAATCCTGGGATATATACAGACAGACATGCACACGTATGTTCCTAGTCACATACCGATGGATAAGAAGCTCTAAATTATGGGAACTTTTACAAAATATCCTTCTTTGATACTCAATAAATGCGGCAACTTTTATAATGAATTACTTTCATTAATATTTAAAGTTGTGAAAATATATCTTACATAGAAGCCTCTCTCGTTCCTTTAGCTTATGACGTCAATTGATCTCGGTCAGGTGTGTGGGGCAGGTGTGCAGGGAAGGAGTGTGCGGGGAAGAAGTGTGCGGGGAAGGAGTGAGTGGGGCAGGTGTGTGAGGCAGGTGTGTGGGCCAGGTGAGCAGAAAACAAAAGAAATAAAGAAAAAACACTACTACCACCACCATCACACCAACCACCCTCCACCCAAGCCACCAGGGAGGGACACACTGCCTCAGCCTGGGGTGTTAAAAGGACTTTCCCCCACCGTGAAATATGACACATAAACTCAGCTGTGTTATGAGAGAGAGAGAGAGAGAGAGACTGTACAGTAAGTGGATCTCGACCGACTCCCTGAGGCCAACATGACCCTGGGATAACGACGGCTCTTTCTGTAGCGTGGTGCTGGTGGGAGGGCCATGACGTACACACACACACTCTGCTACTGGGGTCAACAACACTCACTCCACTATTATTACCACGACACAATCCAAGGCCTAGATTTTAATTCCATTTTAAGTACAGTAGAGTGCGCTCTCTCTCTCTCTCTCTCAACAAAACACAGGTATCTCTAGTGGGTGTCCATTAGGTAAATACAGTACAGTAAGGTAGGTACAGCAGGTAAGGTAAGAAATTCTACATCTACGACAAACATTCACTTCTACCTGTTAGCAAAAATGAATATAAAAAAATAAAGGTGTTTCTCCAAAGGTATATTCCTGCCCTGCCCAGCCCACGTAGTCCTTATAACTCAACCGTTGATTCTCTTAGTGTTGAAACGGGGAATGGAATCTGAAATTCAAGTTATCCGGACACAAAACCGGATACAATTGCCTGAGTGTATGTATATAAATGTGCGTGTTTGCGTCATGGCAGTGTGACCATGTGAGTGAGGGGACGACGATAAGATGATGATGATGGTTGACTGGCCACCTGGCGGTCCTCTGTGTAACTGATGGCAAAAAGCAAGCACTGCTGACGTCACAGTTCCGTCCTCTGAGATTTGAAGTGTATGACGATATATCACCCTATTGTTGTTGTTGTGTTTCGTTAACAAGTTGAGGTAATAATTGATAACAAGGCATATTAAGGATCACAAGGCATATTAAGGCTCACCTGAAGATTAAACACTCTAACGCTAACCTGACTTCAGTATGACCCACACTATGTTCAGGTCCAGTCACTGTGATGGCCCTGGTGGAGGAGGGAGCCAGCGAGTTAATGGAGGGTGATGCTGCTGTCCTGGGAGGGTAGAGGGAGGGGCAGGTGAAGATAGGATGGAGGTAAGGTAAGGGGCGGGTGGAGGGAGGGGGTGAAAGGAGGGAAGGAGGGAAGGGTGAGAAGCAGGTGGTGGGGACAGCAGCGGAGGGTGTGATGGTGGTATGGGTGGACAGGAAATGAGGTTACTGCCTGGATGGGTACACCAGCACTCACTCACTCACGCACGCACTCACTCACTCAATCACGCACAAACGTTCTAGTTCGTTCCGAGTCACAAAATAACGGTAGCAACAGTGTAGTTCAACGGTACATAACAACGGGAGCAACAGCGCAGTTCAACGGTAAATAACAACGGTAGCGCAGTTCACCGGTACATAACAACGGTAGCAACAGTGTAGTTCAACGGTACATAACGGTAGCAACAGCGCAGTTCACCGGTACATAACAACGGTAGCAACAGTGAAGTTCAACGGTACATAACAACGGTAGCGCAGTTCACCGGTACATAACAAAGGTAGCAACAGTGAAGTTCAACGGTACATAACAACGGTAGCGCAGTTCACCGGTACATAACGGTAGCGCAGTTCACCGGTACATAACGGGAGCAGCAGCGCAGTTAACGGTACATAACAACGGTAGCGCAGTTCACCGGTACATAACAACGGGAGCAGCAGCACAGTTAACGGTACATAACAACGATTGCGCAGTTCACCGGTACATAACAACGGGAGCAGCAGCGCAGTTCACCGGTACATAACAACGGGAGCAGCAGCGCAGTTCACCGGTACATAACGGTAGCAACAGTGAAGTTCAACGGTACATAACAACGGTAGCGCAGTTCACCGGTACATAACAACGGGAGCAGCAGCGCAGTTCAACGGTACATAACGGGAGCAACAGCGCAGTTAACGGTACATAACAACGGTAGCGCAGTTCACCGGTACATAACAACGGTAGCAAGTGTAGTTCAACGGTACACAACCAACAGCGAAGTTCAACGGTACATAACAGTAGCAACAGCGCAGTTCACCGGTACATAACAACTGTAGCGCAGTTCACCGGTACATAACTGTAGCGCAGTTCACCGGTACATAACAACGGTAGCAACAGCGCAGTTCATCGGTACATCAACTGTAGCGCAGTTCACCGGTACATAACTGTAGCGCAGTTCACCGGTACATAACAACGGTAGCAACAGCGCAGTTCACCGGTACATAACAACGGTAGCAACAGCGCAGTTCACCGGTACATAACAACGGTAGCAACAGCGCAGTTCACCGGTACATAACAACGGTAGCAACAGCGCAGTTCACCGGTACATAACAATGGTAGCAACAGCGCAGTTCACCGGTACATAACAACTGTAGCGCAGTTCACCGGTACATAACAACGGTAGCAACAGCGCAGTTCACCGGTACATAACAATAGCAACAGCGCAGTTCACCGGTACATAACAACGGGGGCAACAGCGCAGTTCACCGGTACATAACAACGGGGGCAACAGTGCAGTTCACCGGTACATAACAGTAGCAACAGCGCAGTTCACCGGTACATAACAGTAGCAACAGCGCAGTTCACCGGTACATAACAGTAGCAACAGCGCAGTTCACCGGTACATAACAACGGTAGCAACAGCGCAGTTCACCGGTACATAACAGTAGCAACAGCGCAGTTCACCGGTACATAACAACGGGGGCAACAGTGCAGTTCAACGGTAGCGAGAGCGTAGATAAACAATATAAACAACACCGAGCTCAGTCATTTATGAAGACTCGCGATCGATTCTGAGGGCCTGACTACGACCATGTCTGAGGGCGCTGCTGGAGGAGGAATCTTTCAGAAGGGGGAACCCAACTTAACCTAATCTAGGTTAACCTAATTTTATCTTCACCGAGTTTCCATATGACTAAAACTGTGTTATAGACGACGTGAAACTGGAAACAAATGACGGTCGACTCTTGACTATAGACGACGTCAAACTACTAAAGACAAAAGACAGTCGACTCTTGACTATAGATGACATGATGCAAAAACAAATGACGGTCAACTCGTGACTATTGATAACATGATGCAAAGACAACTTAATGACGGTCGACACTTGACTGTAAACGACTCGAGGCGGGAAAATTACACTCCAATAACAAAATCTGTAAAATTTCCACAATAACCAAACTCCATGTCATATATACGTGGTGATATTTCTAGAGCTTCCCGAGTCCACACTGAACTTGTTGTGGTCAAGGCCGGGCCGGGCCAGGCCAGGCAAGGGTCAGGTTACGTCAGGTTATGTAAGTTAGGTTAAGTACAGGTAGAGGTTTATTTTCCTTGTTTGTGTAATGTAAAACGTAGGTCTGGGAGAAGTTTTATACACAGTAAAAATGGGATTCATAATTAAAACGTTTTCTTTACTGCACTTCACAACAGAAAATGGTTAGTTTCTGTGTTATTTTAGGAAGGACTTGTGAGAAGCTGGGTGATAGGGGATTAATCCTCAGGCGATCTGTCTTGGTAATTTAAACAAAGAAATATCTATGTATGTTGGTCTTCCAGGTAATCAACCTTATTAATCAGTGGTAGTCATGGTAACATCACCTACCTTACATCATGGTGGTTTTACCTAAATTATGGTTTAAACCTCATTACCAGCCTGAAGAAGGGGGTTAACAGCGCCCCCACCACCCAGAACCGTCAGGAGGGCTGGGTGACCTGGAGGAGGAGGGGTGGGCGGCCGTGGTGGTGGGCGGGCAGGGGGCAGTGAGGACACGTGCACCGGCCTCAGTACACGTGTCCTCAGCCTCTCGCGCCACCTATCCTTCCTCCCTTCCCTCCCTCCCTCCTACCCTCTCCCTTCCTCACCACCTGCCTCCTCCCCCCCCCCCTCGCTATCCGCCTCTCCTATCCCTCCCTCCCTCTCCCATCCCCCCTCCCCCTCCCACAAGTACACCACTATGCTGTCTCTCTCACAACATAAATCCTCCAGTCATAGTCAAGCTTTACCAATTACGTCATCACACACACACAATGAACCCTCCCTATCACCATAAAACCTGATATGGCTCCCCCACTCCCAGGTTCTACCATCACCATCACCACTCACCATCACCACTCACCATCACCACTCACCATCACCACTCACCTAACTAACACAC
>CAUDMG010003621.1:647500-702500 GCA_958450375.1 Homarus gammarus
GAGAAAGATGAGAGTGAATAGCAGAGAAAGAGAGAATGAAAGAGAATAACAGAGAATGAAAGAGAAAACGTCCTCGCGTAAAGGGGACACTTAACAACACCGTGAATGAGTGACTTGTATACACACGGGCGAACTACAGTCCTATCCGACCCTAACTTAACCTAACCAATGAGAACTACTAAACTACCATGACTAACAACCACCACGATCAAAGAACTACCTGAAGTTTAACCACCTCTTTTAAATCATTTCACCTGATAATTAAACATAGATTACTAAAGTATAAACAAGAATAATAAAAACGATGACTAAAGTATAAACAAGAATAATAAAAACAACAACACCAAAAAAATAATAATAATCATATTAATAATAATAATAATGCACTGTAATAACAACCTCGAATTAATAATTGTCTTGGAAGAGCAGGATATTACCATGATGGTCTTAGAAGGGCAGGATATTACCATGATGGTTCAGTACCTCCAGGTGAGGCAATTAACTCCTTCAAACAGGTGATGAGAGAGCGGCTTACCTGCTCACAGATACCACAGCACTTGGACTTAACTAACACCTACACATATGAAATGCAAACAACTGCACAAGCAATAGAATTTATAATAATAATAATAATAATAATAATAATAATAATAATAATAATGAAAAAATACTACTAATACTACTACTATATAACTACTACTACTACTACACTACTAATACAACAACAACAACTACTACTTACTACTACTACTACTACTACTACTATACATGCAGGACGGGAGGGCGAAGCAGCATAAGTCACCATGCACAAGCTTCTGCCAGTATAATACAATATAAGCTATTCCGTGACGCAGCAGAAGTGGCGAGTGTTAGTGGGCTCTCTCTCTCTCTCTCTCTCTCTCTCTCTCTAAAATAACACATACATACATTAACTTAACCATCAATAAACATCTTGCTAAAAAAAATGGTTTTCTTCCTCACAAAATCCTGAACACGTAGTAAAAGAATCAACTTATATTAACCCTGTATGTATGTATGTATGTATGTATCAATTCGCAGCTAAGCGTATGCAGATATGTGCGTATGTAAATGTATGCAAATGAACGAGCTGTGTCCACCATCCTACGGCCACCACAGCTCTCTCTCTCTCTCTCTCTGGTTAGTCTAATGCTTCAGTGTATCAAGTTACTAGCAGAGGCTGTGTAACTGTCCCTCTCGCCTTCCCTCACTCCCACACATGAAATACATTCACTCATACAGAAACGCACCCTTAACACACACACACACACACACACACACACACACACACAAAACACCACCAGACAATAACACATCGTGACAGGAGTGTGTGTGTGTAGTTCCCTAAAGGCTCCACCACAACATCCCGCGGGGAAGGAAGGAAGGGAAGGAAGGAAGGAAGGAAGGAAGGAAGGAAGGAAGGCAGGAAAGGAAAGGAAAGGAAGGAAGGAAGGAAGGAAGGAAGGAAGGAAGGAAGGAAGGGAGGGAGGGAAGGTTACAGTTGGGTAATGCTCCCAGACGTCTGCCAACATCCGATCTACTATAAATAAAACCCTTAACATAATACCTGCCAACACCTGGTCTGCCCACCTGCCAACACCTGGTCTGCCCACCTGCCAACACCTGGTCTATCCACCTGGTGCATCGCTCACATCTGACACAACCCATTAAGTCAAACCTGGCTGTACATACATACAT
Source organism: Homarus gammarus (assembly GCA_958450375.1). Classification (NCBI taxonomy): domain Eukaryota; kingdom Metazoa; phylum Arthropoda; class Malacostraca; order Decapoda; family Nephropidae; genus Homarus; species Homarus gammarus. Next base: position 649,217 of record CAUDMG010003621.1, read on the forward strand.
ACATACATACATACATACGTCTTCATCACTAATATCATTATTGTCAGAAATGAAAATAACTTAAACAAAATAAAATATCCAGATTATTTACCAATTAATAGTATTGAGGGTGACAGGTGGACATAATTGGTGATGAAAATATTAACAAAGGTGGTAACGAGATGGGCGGACAGGTACAGAACACGACGAGGGAGTTATCGATGATGATGTCACGTTATACGAGGTCAGAGCTAACACGTGCTTCCGGGTATCGGTAAAGAGCGCACGCACACACACACACCTGCCCTTCTGATATGCCTTTTATAATTACTATTTCATGAACATCAAAACTAAGTAAGAGGGAGGCAAAAAAATAGTGTGTGTGTGTGTGTGTGTGAGGTAGGGAGGGAGGGAGGAGAAGGGGGTGTCCAGGTGCGTGACGTTAGGAGTGTCAACATAACCCGAGGTGAGTAAACGAAACCTGGCAAGTGTACACCGTAGACTTTACCCCCCCTCTCTCTCTCTCTCTCTCCCTACCCTCACCTACACCTCTCCCCACTCACACCCCCTCTCCCTACCTACACTCCCTCCTCCCTTCCCAACTCCACTCCCCACTAAAGCACCAACACCCCTTCCCAAACTCCCCTCCCCACCAGTGTCAATCTTTTCCCCATCACCCCACTACCCTCACACCATCTCTCCTCCCCCTTCAGTCCACGGCGTCAATCAACTCCCCCACAATACCAACACGACACACCCTATTTCCTGCGTCACCCTGCATGGTCAACACCCTCCCAGCCTCCCCCCCCTCTCTCCCTTCCTTCCCTCACCTCACAGTCACCCTTTAGTACCAGTATTCCTCCTCTTTCTCCCCAGGCCACCACATTCTAACCTCATAACCCCAGATATTTCATAACCCCGCTTCTCTTCTCCCCAAACTTTTACTCCCTTCCTTTAGTGACATTTTTGCAGTTCCCTCCTTCACCCTCCTTTAGTAACCCCCCCCCACTCTCCTCCTCCTCCTCCACTCACCCCTCCCTGCCTCTCCTCCAGTCACCCCCCCCTCCCTGCCCTTTAACCACCCACTCGCCCCTATACCACACCCCTCCCTGCCTCTCCTCCGGTCACCCCCCCTCCCTGCCCTTTAACCACCCACTCACCCCTACACCACACCCCTCCCTGCCTCTCCTCCCTGCCCTTTAACCACCCACTCACCCCTACACCACACCCCTCCCTGCCTCTCCTCCAGTCACCCCCCCCCCTCCCTGCCCTTTAACCACCCACTCACCCCTACACCACACCCCTCCCTGCCTCTCCTCCAGTCACCCCCCTCCCTGCCCTTTAACCACCCACTCACCCCTACACCACACCCCTCCCTCCCTCCCTCTACCTCACAACACCCTCCCTCACCTTCCACATGAGCGGGTAGGGTCTGGTAACGACACACAACTGCTCTGGATAATTGGCAAACTTTTTTTTTTAATTCATTGAAGAGACAGCGAGCAAGGCTGTAGCAAGCTGACCAATTACCCGTGTAGAGACGAACACATGGGGGGGGGGTGAGGTGGGGGGTGTAATGGAAATAGACGGTGTGAATGTTCGTCAAAATCTGTAAAGACCAGTTGTGCATACACCTGTATATTCTTCCGAGACACCCTGTATACTCCGCCGTCTACAACACAGTTCTCGTAATTTTCAAAATACAACAAAAATACAAAACTATGCAGGTCAAAAGTTCCACACAGTCGTAGTTTAGTTACGGAAGGGTCAGTAGCGGTGGGTGACCTTAATGTAGTGATAGAAGCCCAATACAACACTACTACCTGTTAATGTGTACAGGTAAATACGAGAAATGGGGTAGTTGGCCGCACAGGTTAGGAGGATCTCTCTCTCTCTCTCTCTCAATGGGGACACCTGCCACCTTCACACTACCTGCCACGTGACGACCTACATCCCTAGCAACACACACACACACACACACACTAGCCATAATAACTTCTCTCTTAATATCGTGAGGTGGTGGTCTTGCCAACAGTTCCCCTCTCTCCCCCTCCCTCCTCCTGGCAGACACCTTGATGGAGTCAGACGTATAACTCTTCACTAGTGTCGAGTTCTTGGCCAATATGTCATCCACTCCTCTTCTCCTCCAAGTCTTTCACACCTTCCATATCCACATTCGTCCAAATTTTTCTCATCCGCACCTTCCTCACCCACTCATCCACACTACACCCTCCTCACCCACATTACACCCCTCCACACACAGTATACAACCCCCTCCTCAGTGTGTTCATGTTACCCCCCCCCCCCCCCACACACACCCGGGGGTTGAGTGAGAGCTGGAGATCAAGCTGTGATAATGGTCCCGCACCCTGCCTCCCGCACCCGAATTTACATAAACTAATGAAAATACTCTAATACACACACACACACACACACAGTTGCATTTAGGTATTTATTCAATCAACTTTAGTGTGCATAGGAGAAAGGCATTATGTGGATTACAGGGTGGCGCGTCTTCCATACACGAGGATAGAGGATGAAGGAGAAGAGGGGGAGGAAGGAGGAGGAAGAAAGAAGAGAGGAGGAGAAGAAGAAGAGGGGGGAGGAAAAAAGGAAAATGAAAGGAGGAAATATTGTCAGTTCTCTCTCACCTTACTCATGACCCCCCCCCCCCCCCCCCCAGCTGATGGACGGGGAGAGAATACGAACGAGACAGAACCACCAAGGGTACGCAATAAAGCCCCACCACCTGTTAAGTTACCTGCAGGTCACTGTACACACCTGGTGTTGCTGTCACTACCTGTGATTCACCTGGTGTGTCATTACGAACACCTGTGATATGGAAATAGAAAACAAAAAGAAAGGGGAAAATATAGAAATAGGGAGAGGAGGAAAATATGATAACAAGAGAGAAGGAAAGTGAGAAAAAGGAAAAATATGACAACAGGAAAGAAGGAAAGGAAGGAAATATGACAACAGGAAAGAAGGAAAGGAAGAAAATATGACAACAGGAAAGAAAGAATATGACAGCATAATGGAACCGATAAGAGGAAAGGGTAGAATACACAATGATGGCGGTGTGATGTGTGAAAGATACATAAAGAAGGGTAATATCTGAGGGAGGGGGAGGGAGGGAGAAGAGCGGGGTGAGAGGAAGACCAGGTACAGAGAGGAGGATGAAGAAGAGGGAGAGAGAGAGAGAGAGGACAGGAAGTGGAGGGGGAGAGGAGAGCGGGTAGGAGAGGGATGGGAGGAAGTGAGAGAGAGGGAGGAGAGGGAGAGAGAGGGAGGAGGAGAGAGAAGGAAGAAAGGTGGAGATAAACCGTAAAGTCGTGAGAGCTGGAGCAAGGAAAGACGAGGCCACACCACCCCACTACCAGCACCACCACCATCACTACAACCACCACTACTACCCCAGCACCACCACTATTCTAAGCTGCCTGTCACACACATACACGTACCCACCATCTCTACCACACCACAACCACAATCTCTACCACACCACCAGCCTCGCACTTCTACCACACCACCACCACACTCTCTGCAGCCACCTGTCCCCGGGGGAAGAACCATCACACCTCACCACGAATAAAACCTCCCCAGGGAAGAGGTGGTCACTACACGCTGGAGGGAAGAGCGGCGCTGAGGAGGAGGAGAGGAATAAGAGAAGGAAAGAGGAAAAGAGAAGAAGAGAGGAAAGGAGAAGATAAGAAAGGAGAAGAGAGGAAAGGAGAGAAGTGGAAAATAGAAGAGAAAAAGAAAACGAGAAGAGGAAAGGAAAAATGAGAAGAGAGGAAGGGACAAGAGGAGAGAGGAAAGGAGAGGAGGAAAGGATTGGAGGAAAAGAGGGACATAATCTACCTAAACCTGGGGTGATGATGGGGGTGACGGGGTGATGATGGGGTGACGGGGTGATGATGGGGGTGACGGGGTGATGATGGGGGTGACGGGGTGATGATGGGGTGACGGGGTGATGATGGGGGTGACGGGGTGATGATGGGGTGACGGGGTGACGGGGTGATGATGGGGGTGACGGGGTGATGATGGGGGTGACGGGGTGATGATGGGGGTGACGGGGTGATGATGGGGGTGACGGGGTGATGATGGGGGTGACGGGGTGATGATGGGGATGACGGGGTGATGATGGGGTGACGGGGTGATGATGGGGTGATGATGGGGGTGACGGGGTGATGATGGGGGTGACGGGGTGATGATGGGGGTGACGGGGTGATGATGGGGGTGACGGGGTGATGATGGGGGTGACGGGGTGATGATGGGGTGATGATGGGGGTGACGGGGTGATGATGGGGATGACGGGGTGATGATGGGGGTGACGGGGTGATGATGGGGGTGACGGGGTGATGATGGGGATGACGGGGTGATGATGGGGGTGACGGGGTGATGATGGGGGTGACGGGGTGATGATGGGGGTGACGGGGTGATGATGGGAGAGTGAGGGAGTAATGGAAATCACCACCTCACCCCCATCACCCCTCCCCCCCCCCCCCCCACTCACCCTCTTCGTCAGCACACTCCACCACGGATGATGATGGATGATCGAGGAAGGAAATGGACCACTCAGCACGGACCAGAACTCATCCACAACTGCGAGACACACCCGGGTATTGACAAGGAAGGGGGGATGGTGGATATGGATAGGGAAATGGCTAGTGGACGGGGGAGGAGGAAGGGGAAAGAGGAATAGTGAATGAGGAGATGGGGGGGGGGGGAAGAGGAAGGTTGGATAGCGATAGAAGAAAGAGTTGAACGAGGTCTCCTTCTTCTTCCTCCTCTCCAGTAGGCGGTATATAGAGAAAGCTCTCTCTCTCTCTCTCTCTCTCTCTCTCTCTCTCTCTCTCTCTCAACAAGAGGAGAAAAACAAAAGAGGTAAAAAAAAACGAATTAGGTATAAACAAAGGAGACACACAAGACAGGAGGGAGGAGAAAGAACCAGTAGTGTAGTGTAGTGTAGGGTAGTGTAGTGTAAGTGTAGTGTAGTGTAGTGTAAGTGTAAGTGTAGTGTAAGTGTAGTGTAAGTGTAGTGTAGTGTAAGTGTAGTGTAATTGTAGTGTAGTGTAAGTGTAGAGTAAGTGTAGTGTAAGTGTAGTGTAAGTGTAGTGTAGTGTAAGTGTAGTGTAGTGTAAGTGTAGTGTAGTGTAGTGTAAGTGTAGTGTAGTGTAGTGTAGAGTAGTGTAGAGTAGTGTAGAGTAGTGTAAATGTAGTGTAGTGTAAATGTAGTGTAGTGTAGTGTAAGTGTAGTGTAAGTGTAGTGTAAGTGTAGTGTAGTGTAAGTGTAGTGTAGTGTAAGTGTAGTATAGTGTAGAAAGAGAACACTGGCTGGATGGATGGCTGTCTGGGCTAAGTGGATGAGTATACTTCCTGGTTGTGTGGATATCTGACGGAGTGGATGCCTGGATGAGTGTGCTGAGTGGCTGTCTGGCTGAGTGACTGGATGACATGCTGAGTGATTGGATGACTGGTTGAGTGACTGGATGACTGGTTGGGTGACTGGATGAATAACAGACTTCCATTACACCACAACAAACCCCCCCCCCCCCCCCCCCAGTCTAGTTAAGTGAGACAATATACTTAATCCAGGTGCAAGATTATCAAGAAATAACCAAGACAAATGACTAACACACACACACACACACACACACACACACACACACAGTCCCTCCATCTCCGGATAAGTTTTGAATATGTTAACTCAGGTCAGGTCAGGTCAGGTCAGGTTAACATTAATTGGTTTGTGTCGTGCATAACAAAACAATCTAGTAGTCCCAGTCTTTGCAAATTTCTAACATCATGTGACTTACCCCCCCCCCCCCACCCTCCCAGACGAGGTCCCGCGAGAGATGACTCCTCTCACAGATTCAACGTGAGACAGAGACATGGACAGGTAGACAGGCAAGAGACAAACAGACTGAGAAAGAGATATATATTTAATCCCAGAGAAAATTGAAATGTTACATGTCTCGTAAACCGTGTGTGTGTACGTGTGTGTGTGTGTGTATCACCTCGGTACACACACCCTGAAGCGAAGATAATGGAAATGGAGTTAGTGCTACTGCCTCCATCCTTCCCCTCCATCACCTCCCTCCACCACTCCATCACCTCCCTCCACCACTCCATCACCACCACTCACCTCCCTCCACCACTCCATCACCACCACTCACCTCCCTCCACCACTCCATCACCTCCCTCCACCACTCCATCACCACCACTCACCTCCCTCCACCACGTTAGAGCCAATGACCAAAACTTAATCACGCTCTCCCAGGTTTACGTCAGCTCTTGACTGACGAAGTTTCTCGGAAATTGGTTCATTCACTTGTGATGTTTTAAGAGAAATTTATACATACATACATAAAAATACATAAACATACATACATACCTTCATCTCCCGTAAATAAATAATAATATTTGTTTAACACGAGTCTCAACCGGGCTTGACAACTCGAGCTAAACGGTAGAGGAGTCGAAACACACACACACACACACACACACACACACGCACACACACACCATCACATGTTCCACTTTACCCAAAAGAGAATGAAAGTGTTCGTTGATGTGATGAAAATAGTTGCTGCTCCCTGACCCTGTCAATACTGGTTTCCGATAACTAGACAACACACGAGTCAACAGCCGCCTCCAGCAACAGGTGTGTCTGGCTGGCAGGTAAGAAGGTAAGCAAGCAAGGAAACATACAGGTGTATCTGGCTGCCAGGTAAGACGGTAAGCAAGCAATCAAGCAAGGAAACATTCAGGTATATCTGGCAGGCAGGTAAGAAGGTAAGCAAGCAATCAAGCAAGGAAACATACAGGTATATCTGGCTGGCAAGCAAGGAAACAAATAGGGAAACACGGCAATATTTGTTATTATTATTATTTTCCACAAAATAAAATCAGGGCCGTTATCTCACTATCACCATCCTCGACCCCACCACCACCACCATTAGTGTTACTGTCGTGTTATCAGGGCCGTTATCTCACTATCACCATCCTCGACCCCACCACCACCACCATTAGAGTGTTACTGTCGTGTTATCAGGGCCGTTATCTCACTATCACCATCCTCGACCCCACCACCACCACCATTAGAGTGTTACTGTCGTGTTATCAGGGCCGTTATCTCACTATCACCATCCTCGACCCCACCACCACCACCATTAGAGTGTTACTGTCGTGTTATCAGGGCCGTTATCTCACTATCACCATCCTCGACCCCACCACCACCACCATTAGAGTGTTACTGTCGTGTTATCAGGGCCGTTATCTCACTATCACCATCCTCGACCCCACCACCACCACCATTAGAGTGCTACTGTCGTGTTATCAGGGCCGTTATCTCACTATCACCATCCTCGACCCCACCACCACCACCATTAGTGTTACTGTCGTGTTATCAGGGCCGTTATCTCACTATCACCTTGTAGCGAGTCACTGATGCAAGGAGTAGATTGAGGAGGAGGAGGACGACGGTGTACGTAAACATGTGGGAGGAAAGGAGACTGAGAGGTAGGAGACGTGAGGTAGGAGACGTGAGGTAGGAGACGTGAGGTAGAGGACACGAGCAACAGAGACACGTGTCCGGTGATCAAAGCGGAGAAAACGGACGCACGACCTTGAATATTTATGAGGCCAGAAGAAACAGTTGTGTCTTACCTGTGGCACGGAGCTGGGGGTGGGGTGGGTGGTCTCTCTCTCTCTACTGTTGTCAAGCCGCCGCCACAACAGAGGACAACGAAGGAACTCTACCAGACGACTCACTACTATAGCAAGGTCGTCTCTCCTTGTTATCTCCCCCCCCCCCCCAAGGTGTTACACGGGCCTAGAAACTTTGAAGGTAGGAATAAGGGGGAGGGGGTTTAATGGGGAGAGAGAGAGAGAGAGAGAGAGAGAGAGAGAGAGAGAGAGAGAGAGAGAGAGGCTGAACTAGCCTTAAAGAGGACGTCCCACACGCCTGCCTGCCACCTGTCCTGCTGACCCCCAACTACACACACAAATCCTCCCAACCATTCGGGAGATATGTCGCGGAAACTGGACCCACTCACCCAGATACACACCGACAGACAGACCAACTTTACATTATATATACCCATCTATGGTTGAGGGGAATAATAATAATAATAATAATAATAATAATAATAATAATAATAATAATAATAAAGGAATAACAGGGAAAACAAAATTAACCTCGAGATTGGAACATTAAAGACCGACTATAAATAATAAGAAGAGAGAGAGTGAAAGTATTAATGCTATTTAATACACTGAGTAAGAGTGTCACAAAGAATGGAAGGAATAATGTTAACTTGGAGTGCAAGAGAAGAGGAAAGAAGAGTAAAAGAGGAGAGGAGGTAATAGTCAGAGAAGAGAAATGAGTCAAACAGAAGAGGAAAAAGAGCAAGAGAGATGAGGAATTAAAAGTAAAAGTGAGAGAGAGAGGAAACAAACACGGCTTCGCTCTCTCTAGATATCACCAATAAGAGAAAGAGAGAGAGAGAGAGAGTGATGGCAGCCCCGGCCCAGCTGTGTACACACTGACCAAGTGGCTCCTGGCGGCAATATACAGTATATATAACCTTTATTGACACTTGTGGCGCTCTCTCTCTCCCCCCCCACCGGACATTAGTGGCACTATGACCCCCTCCCCACCCCACCCCCCCCGGAGAGGAGTGGCACCGTGCCGACCCCAAACAACAGCACCGAGACCTAGGAGACACTAACTGGGTCCTGTGTGGTGGTGATCGATGCCTTCATGATCAGCTGAAGGGACGCCCCAGCCAGCCAGAGAGAAGGACTGTCTCCTTTAGGACACACCTAAGACACGCCAGGGGACACCACGATAACACTGGGACGCAACTAATGGGGCACACTACTGGGTCATTTACGGACACTCAGACACAAAACTCTAAGACAATGAAGTACAACAAACAAAGACACAACAACCGTAACACAAACACAAGCTATTAAAAGCAAGATGCAAGTACGTACCAGGAAGGGTCACAAAGATAATTAATTAATACCATAACGACGGAGGAGGAGGAGGCGGCGGCTACCAGCTTAAAATAGTGAAGATAATGAAGGCGACTCAAAATAACTAAATAAATCACAACTTAACGAAGAGGCTGCAGTGTTTAACAAAGAGGGTTGTTGGACCAGGGTTAGGTTAGCGATAAGTACAGGCAAGGACGCCAAATCGAGTCCCATTTCAACACTATCACTAATTAACTAGTCCACCCTTAAAAAATATATTACATCCACAGAAAACGGAACTCATCAACACACACGATAAGGTTAACATAACTACACTACTTCAGGTATAATATATGTTAATTAAACTGACGTCACCTGTGTGTCCCTACTGACTCTTCCACGAAAAAATACGAACAGGAAATAATTTGATAAGATGATGATAAGAAAGATTAGATTATAGTTTACCAATTAATCTGATCTGCCATGACGGGATTGTGAGAGGTACAGCAACACAGTAAGACGGTACAAGAGAGGTACAGCAACGCAGGTAAGACGGTACACGAGAGACACAGCAACACAGGTAAGACGGTACATAAGAGGTACAGCAACACAGGTAAGACGGTACATGAGAGGTACAGCAACACAGGTAAGACGGTACATGAGAGGTACAGCAACATAGGTAAGGCGGTACATGAGGTACAGTAACACAGGTAAGACGGTACAAGAGAGGTACAGCAACACAGGTAAGACGGTACATGAGAGGTACAGCAACACAGGTAAGACGGTACATGAGAGGTACAGCAACACAGGTAAGACGGTACAAGAGAGGTACAGCAACACAGGTAAGACGGTACAAGAGGTACAGCAACACAGGTAAGACGGTACATGAGGTACAGCAACACAGGTAAGACGGTACAAGAGAGGTACAGCAACACAGGTAAGACGGTACATGAGAGGTACAGCAACACAGGTAAGACGGTACACGAGAGGTACAGCAACACAGGTAAGACGGTACATGATCTACCTTATCTCCAGCGTGGGCAGGTAAGGGCTGCTCTTATCTTAACACAGGTATTGTATATGAATTTCCCCACACCTTTAGCAATGAGAGTTATGACGAGCCATAAACCCACTACGGCGAACCCCAGCTGACACACACACACCAGCTGTTGAGGCTCTGCACTAACAGCTTGTACCAGCTGTGTAGACTAGAGTACCTCACCTCCCTCCCGTTCAAGAGGTGTACCGTCCTGTATATGTGTGCGTGTTTGAGAGAGAGAGAGAGAGAGAGAGAGAGAGAGAGAGAGAGAGAGAGAGAGAGAGAGAGAGAGAGAGAGAGAGAGAGAGAGAGCCTATCGCTACCAGTCAGGAGGTCCAGAGTCTCGAAAAATACCTGAATGTAAAATATTCCTTTCTAAAAACCAAGGTAGAGTCACAGGAACATCGTAACATCCATCCATGTGTTGTATCTTAAGTCAATCAACTAGGTAAAGGTCCCATCACATCTACACTTTGGAGGAAAATTTCAGTGTACGATTCTTTGAGGGTCAGGGAGGGTGGGCGGCCCTCCATACGGTACCGGTACACCATCTGTCTAGACACACCGTCTGGAACACCAGCTGCCGAGGCCAAATTACGTACACGGGATATCAAATCGCCTTTTGTTAGGCGACTTTATGGTGGGGATATAACGCGGGTGAGCCACGCCATTCTCTCCCTCGCGTCGGAATGGTAGCGAGAGAAAGTCACTCACGGTGTAGAGTAAGTCAGTCACGGCCGCAGAGTAAGTTAATGGGCCAGAAGTAATGGTGTCACCTCAAGATCGAAGGTACAGTGACCCAAGAATTACTAAGACCAACTCCACCAACAACAACCTGACATTATTCTCTTGACCGCGTCTGTGTAAACACCAGGTGTGTGTGTGTGTGTAATAAGATAAACTAGATCAATGCTTACAGACGCATAATCTTTGTATAAATATTAACACAATGCGAGAAAGATTAGGTCCAGATGAGGTATAATTAAGGTCTATTTTGAAAGTATTTTACGCCTCTAATGATACACACACACAAACACACATTATGACTAGTTGTTGTGTAGGTCAGGTCAGGTCAGGTCAGGTCAGGTCAGGTTAGGTTTAAATAAGCTTCTCCCGTCGTCTGAAAACTAAACAATACCAAGAGTGTCGTTCGTGGTAATCCCTGGACTCTCACCACTACACACACGACTACCACCAACCACTGTCCACACTGCTACCACTACCACCACACAGATACCACTACAACTACACACACCACTACCACCACACACACCACTACCACCACACAGACACCACTACCACTACACACACCACTACCACCACACACACCACTACCACCACACCCACCACACACACCACTTGGAGTCAGACAAGACCTCACTATTTAGTGGGCCAAAGTTTCCACATTTCTCACCCGATATTACTGTGGAACCCAGACCTAAGGCGGATAAGGGAGAGGGGATAAGAAGAGGAGGTGGAGGATGAGAGGGTAAGAAAATAAGAAAAGGAGGAGGAGGATAGGAAGAGGAGAGGAGAAGGGGGAAGGAGTCTATGATAATAAAACCTAACCTAACCCAACCCAAGCTAATAGGAGTATTACATGACCACGTAAAGCCTCTCTTGAACTTTTAACTTTAAGTATTATGGGATGGTGGAATTTTAGCCCCCCCCCCCCCATACTCACACTTAAGTCCCTTCATTTACTAGGGATTTAAGGAAGAGAAGAGAGAGCGACGGAGAGAATGGGGGAAAAGGTTGAGAGGAAGAAAGGCAGGAGCTAAGTGAGAGAGAACAATGGGGAAAGGGAGGAGAAGAATAGGGGAAGGGAGGAGAGGAAGAGGGGGGGGGAGGGGAAAACGATGGGAAGGATGGAGAATACATTTCCCTCTACCACAATACTAAGAGTGAGTGAGAGAGTTAATGGGAGTTTGCGTCAATGTAGGTGAGTGAGTGAGAGCAGTAACACACCACCTCAGTAACTACACCAGCTGAATAACAGGATACAACAGTAATAAGTCCAATACTATACAACCAACAGTTAAGTCTGTAAGTATGAGGTACTGGCTGTGGTCTGACGTTTAGCTAAGTGTGTGTGTGTGTGTGTGTGTGTAAAAGGTGGTACAGGCTGCGGGACTCACCGGGACGCAGGAGTAGGGCGTGGACCAGGTGACTGTGGCGGCGGGCGTTATACCTGACCTTATACACGGTCATACCAGCGCTCTCCTGTGCCGCCGCCCCCTCCTCCCGGGGCTCTCTCCTGCAGCAGAACAACAAACACAGTGCATCCGACGACAGCCATGAGGAGGACGAGCAGCCTTCTACAGGGACGTTCTCCTCACTCCTCACCTCTACCCTACTCACTAGCGCGCCTCTCACATTTCCATCACTAGTCTTATTTATGACAGCTTCCACACCTGCCTCGTTGGAGGTGAGGGAGAGTCCTTGTTGGCGAGGCGCTTCCTTGGCCACGCCCTTGTCTACGACCGAGCACACGACTGCGTGAGGCAGGTGAGAGAACGTGTCACCTGGAACTACTTGTTGGCGGGCGGTTGATGATGGAAGGCTGTACACTGATGGGGGGCTCGGCCAGATATCGCACGGCTCACCTGACTGGTTACCTCTCCTCCGCGTGTGTGAACGTACATCACTTGAGTGTAGGCGTGTACGTGTATCTGGTGGTTGTACATGTACACGTTTACCACCAGCCTGCACATGTGAGCGTCCATCAGTTGACTGTCGACGTGGGTGAGTGTCAGCTGACAGCAGTTTCGGCTGACGAGTGTCCCCACCCAGGCCGTCTACAGGGCGTAGCCTCACCATGCATTAGGGAACTTTTCTGAATGACAGTCATATACTTCCTTGATCTTCTCACTTTTTCTGCACAGTACACTACAGTACAGTACAGTACAGTATATATGTCCCAGCTTCTTCACTTCACTGTACCAAGATATTAGGGAATTACCATAATAAAATACTGATACTGATATACACAAAAAAATCAATCAAGTACAGCACATAACTCACCGAGTACACAGGTAAAATGCACTCATTAATCATCAAAACGGAATCACCAGTGAGTCTCCCTCATTAAGCACAAGCCGTGTGTTCAATTAAACCAGTTTTTACTATGCCTACTCTCCCTCCCCCCATCCAATACTCATCACGCCCACAGCCCACACTCATCACGCCCACAACTTACCAACCACGACTGGAAACGTTACCGATAGTAGCTCTCTTCCACTGGCACCATCACCACTACACCACAGGCATCATCACCACTACACCACCACTGGCACCCTCACCACTACACCACTGGCACCATCACCACTACACCACAGGCATCATCACCACTACACCACCACTGGCACCATCACCACTACACCACAGGCATCATCACTACACCACCACTGGTACCATCACCACTACACCACAGGCATCACCACTACACCACCACTGGCCCCATCACCACTACACCACAACTGGCACCATCACCACTACACCACTGGCACCATCACCACTACACCACAGGCATCATCACACACTACACGACCACTGGCACCATCACCACTACACCACTGGCACCATCACAACTACACCACAGGCATCATCACTACACCACCACTGGTGGCATCACCACTACACCACCACTGGCCCCATCACCACTACACCACAACTGGCACCATCACCACAACACCACTGGCACCATCACCACTGCACTACCACTGGCACAATCACCACTACACCACTGCCACATCACCACTATACCACTGGTACCATCACCACTACACCACAGGCATCATCACCACTACACCACCACTGGCACCCTCACCACTACACCACTGCCACCATCACCACTACACCACTGGCACCATCACCACTACACCACTGGCACCATCACCACTACACCACAGGCATCATCACCACTACACCACCACTGGCACCATCACCACTACACCACTGGCACCATCACCACCACTGGCACCATCACCACAACACCACTGCCACATCACCACTATACCACTGGCACCATCACCACTACACCACAGGCATCATCACCACTACACCACCACTGGTACCAATACCACTGCCACCATCACCACTGGCACAATCACCACTACACCACAGGCATCATCACCACTACATCACCACTGGCACCATCACCACTATACCACTGGCACCATCACCACTACACCACTGGCACCATCACCACTGCACCACAGGCATCATCACCACTACATCACCACTGGCACCATCACCACTACACCACTGGCACCATCACCACTACACCACAGGCATCACCACCATTGGCACCATCACCACTACACCACAGGCATCATCACCACAACATCACCACTGGCACCATCACCACTACACCACAGGCATCACCACTACACCACTGGCACCATTACCACTACACCACTGGCACCATCACCACTACACCACCACAGTCATCATCACCACTACACCACCACTGGCACCATCACCACTACACCACTGGCACCATCACCACTACACCACCACTGGCACCATCACCACTACACCACTGGCACCATCACCACTATACCACAGGCATCATCACCACTACACCACCATTGGCACCATCACCACTATACCAAAGGCATCATCACCACTACACCACCACTGGCCTCATCACCACTACACCACAGGAATCATCACCACTACACCACTGGCACCATCACCACTGACATCATCACCACTACACCACCTCTGGCATCATCACCACTACATCACCACTGGCACCATCACCACTACACCACTGGCACCATCACCACTACACCACAGGCATCATCATCACCACTATACCACTGGCACCATCACCACTACACCACTGGCACCATCACCACTACACCACAGGCATCATCATCACTGCACCACCACTGGCACCATCACCATTACACCAAAGCCACCATCACTACCACACCACCAGTACCGCAGTATTCCAAGCTAACTGTGTAGCATCTCCCGTTCCTTCTGAACAATGTGATTTTTCCTAATATTAAATATATAATAATACGAGTGGAAACAATGACAGTATCTCGAAACAAAATATTGGTGGGACTCACACTCCTATTGGTGAGTAGTTATGTGGGTGTGCTGACTGCTAACAAAAGGCTCTAAACTGAACACGAACAGTTGACTCTCCTGGAGCACGAGTAGACGTACCGCACCAGGAGAAAACTCCACCAGATTCCTGTGGTAGGCAAATTATTCGCCACAGTCCTCAAGATCCCAGACCTGCCGCAGCCTGACTACACTGGCCCCGACACACTGGTTCATAAAATTCCTTTAATCGGTGACATCCTCCTCTTCGTTCGCCTTCACAAATCAATAAATGAAAAAAGATTAAGAACAGAGAAGATTGTGCCTCTGGCAACTCACAAAAAATTACCATATTATATAGTAATTTTTCTCGCGGCATAAATTATTGGCTGCAATTTAATTTGGCATTGCTTTGTTTGCCGCAGGAAAAATAAAAATTTCACAGGGGGTTTTCGGCAATCGGAAATATTTAACAAGATGGAAGCTGCGACTGAAAACGACAAGCCCATGACAGAAAACATATCAACACAAACAGAAAACGACAAGCCCACGACAGAAAATAAATCAACACAAACAGAAACCGACAAACCCATGACAGAAAATAAATCTACACAAACAGAAAATGACAAGCCCACGACTGAAAAAAAATCAACACAAACAGAAATCGACAAACCCATGACAGAAAATAAATCTACACAAACAGAAAATGACAAGCCCACGACAGAAAATATATCAACACAAACAGAAAACGACAAGCCCACGACTGAAAAAAAATCAACACAAACAGAAAACGACAAGCCCACGACAGAAAATAAATCTACACAAACAGAAACCGACAAACCCATGACAGAAAATATATCAACACAAACAGAAAACGACAAACCCATGACAGAAAATAAATCTACACAAACAGAAACCGACAAGCCCACGACAGAAAATAAATCTACACAAACAGAAAACGACAAGCCCACGACAGAAAATATATCAACACAAACAGAAAACGACAAGCCCACGACAGAAAATAAATCTACACAAACAGAAAACGACAAACCCATGACAGAAAATAAATCTACACAAACAGAAAACGACAAACCCATGACAGAAAATAAATCTACACAAACAGAAAACGACAAACCCATGACAGAAAATAAATCTACACAAACAGAAAACGACAAACCCATGACAGAAAATAAATCTACACAAACAGAAAACGACAAGCCCACGACAGAAAATAAATCCACATAAACAGAAAACACCACGATAGAGCCCGTGGTATCGGTAAAAACTACAATTTATTTTGGTGAATCCATGAAAGTGGTTGAGTGATACAGCGTCTCACCACAGATCTGAGACATTATATTTAAAGACACCGGGCACACACTTCACTGTCTGCAGGTGGAGGGTCGGGAAAGGGAAGGAGGTAGGGAGTGAGAAAGAGGAGGAAGAGGAAAAGGGAAGATAGAAAGAGGGAAGATGAAATGAGGAAAGGAACAGGAAAAGGAAAATGAAGGGAGAAATGGAAGGGGGGAGAGAGCCAGTCAGCACGAGAGGACCTTCAAGGCCAGAGTTTCACGACTGTTGAACCACTTCACAATTGTTACTGTGCTTTACTATGTCATTTTTCTACAATATTATTTACTATGTCTACATTATTATTTTCTTAGTGGCTTTAATTAATACAATGTCCTTAACTATGTATTTTATGATAGTTTTTCGTAACAATCCTGGGGAAGGTTTTCAGATAGAATAGTTTTTACCCAAATTGTCCTTTAAACCAGTTATCATGTGATTAGGCCAGAACCTTGTCAGTGATCCCCATGTAATCAACTGTTTAAATGAACACAGCCAGAGAGAGATAACTATTACGTCACTGCTACCATCACCACCGGTGCCATCATCACTACTATACCACTGCCACCATCACCAACATACCAATGGTGCCATCATCACTACTGCACCTTTACCACCATCACCGACATACCACCCGTTCATCACCACTACACCACCCGTGTCATCATCACCACTACACCACAGACATCATCACCACTACACCACCTCTGGTATCATCACCACTACATCACCACTGGCACCATCACCACTACACCACTGGCACCATCACCACTACACCACCACTGGCACCATCACCACTATACCAAAGGCACCATCACCACTACACCACCACTGGCCTCATCACCACTACACCACAGGCATCATCACCACTACACCACTGGCCTCATCACCACTACACCACAGGCATCATCACCACTACACCACTGGCACCATCACCACTACACCACAGACATCATCACCACTACACCACCTCTGGTATCATCACCACTGGCACCATCACCACTACACCACTGGCACCATCACCACTACACCACCACTGGCACCATCACCACTACACCACAGGCATCATCACCACTACATCACCACTGGCACCATCACTACTACGCCACAGGCATCATCACCACTACACCACAGGCATCACCACTACACCACTGGCACCTTTACCACTACACCACTGGCACCATCACCACTACACCACCACAGTCATCATCACCACTACACCACCACTGGCACCATCACCACTACACCACTGGCACCATCACCACTACACCACCACTGGCACCATCACCACTATACCACAGGCATCATCACCACTACACCACCACTGGCACCATCACCACTATACCAAAGGCATCATCACCACTACATCACCACTGGCCTCATCACCACTACACCACAGGCATCATCACCACTACACCACTGGCACCATCACCACTACACCACAGACATCATCACCACTACATCACCACTGGCACCATCACCACTACACCACTGGCACCATCACCACTACACCACAGGCATCATCATCACCACTATACCACTGGCACCATCACCACTACACCACTGGCACCATCACCACTACACCACAGGCATCATCATCACTGCACCACCACTGGCACCATCACCACTACACCAAAGCCACCATCACTACCACACCACCAGTACCGCAGTATTCCAAGCTAACTGTGTAGCATCTCCCGTTCCTTCTGAACAATGTGATTTTTCCTAATATTAAATATATAATAATACGAGTGGAAACAATGACAGTATCTCGAAACAAAATATTGGTGGGACTCACACTCCTATTGGTGGGTAGTTATGTGGGTGTGCTGACTGCTAACAAAAGGCTCTAAACTGAACACGAACAGTTGACTCTCCTGGAGCACGAGTAGACGTACCGCACCAGGAGAAAACTCCACCAGATTCCTGTGGTAGGCAAATTATTCGCCACAGTCCTCAAGATCCCAGACCTGCCGCAGCCTGACTACACTGGCCCCGACACACTGGTTCATAAAATTCCTTTCATCGGTGACATCCTCCTCTTCGTTCGCCTTCACAAATCAATAAATGAAAAAAGATTAAGAACAGAGAAGATTGTGCCTCTGGCAACTCACAAAAAATTACCATATTATATAGTAATTTTTCTCGCGGCATAAATTATTGGCTGCAATTTAATTTGGCATTGCTTTGTTTGCCGCAGGAAAAATAAAAATTTCACAGGGGGTCTTCGGCAATCGGAAATATTTAACAAGATGGAAGCTGCGACTGAAAACGACAAGCCCATGACAGAAAACATATCAACACAAACAGAAAACGACAAGCCCACGACAGAAAATAAATCAACACAAACAGAAACCGACAAGCCCACGACTGAAAAAAAATCAACACAAACAGAAATCGACAAACCCATGACAGAAAATAAATCTACACAAACAGAAAATGACAAGCCCACGACAGAAAATATATCAACACAAACAGAAAACGACAAGCCCACGACTGAAAAAAAATCAACACAAACAGAAAACGACAAGCCCACGACAGAAAATAAATCTACACAAACAGAAACCGACAAACCCATGACAGAAAATATATCAACACAAACAGAAAACGACAAACCCATGACAGAAAATAAATCTACACAAACAGAAACCGACAAGCCCACGACAGAAAATAAATCTACACAAACAGAAAACGACAAACCCATGACAGAAAATAAATCTACACAAACAGAAAACGACAAACCCATGACAGAAAATAAATCTACACAAACAGAAAACGACAAACCCATGACAGAAAATAAATCTACACAAACAGAAAACGACAAACCCATGACAGAAAATAAATCTACACAAACAGAAAACGACAAGCCCACGACAGAAAATAAATCCACATAAACAGAAAACACCACGATAGAGCCCGTGGTATCGGTAAAAACTACAATTTATTTTGGTGAATCCATGAAAGTGGTTGAGTGATACAGCGTCTCACCACAGATCTGAGACATTATATTTAAAGACACCGGGCACACACTTCACTGTCTGCAGGTGGAGGGTCGGGAAAGGGAAGGAGGTAGGGAGTGAGAAAGAGGAGGAAGAGGAAAAGGGAAGATAGAAAGAGGGAAGATGAAATGAGGAAAGGAACAGGAAAAGGAAAATGAAGGGAGAAATGGAAGGGGGGAGAGCCAGTCAGCACGAGAGGACCTTCAAGGCCAGAGTTTCACGACTGTTGAACCACTTCACAATTGTTACTGTGCTTTACTATGTCATTTTTCTACAATATTATTTACTATGTCTACATTATTATTTTCTTAGTGGCTTTAATTAATACAATGTCCTTAACTATGTATTTTATGATAGTTTTTCGTAACAATCCTGGGGAAGGTTTTCAGATAGAATAGTTTTTACCCAAATTGTCCTTTAAACCAGTTATCATGTGATTAGGCCAGAACCTTGTCAGTGATCCCCATGTAATCAACTGTTTAAATGAACACAGCCAGAGAGAGATAACTATTACGTCACTGCTACCATCACCACCGGTGCCATCATCACTACTATACCACTGCCACCATCACCAACATACCAATGGTGCCATCATCACTACTGCACCTTTACCACCATCACCGACATACCACCCGTTCATCACCACTACACCACCCGTGTCATCATCACCACTACACCACAACTGGCACCATCACCACTACACCACAGGCATCATCACCACTACACCACCACTGGCACCATCACCACTATACCACAGGCATCATCACCACTACACCACCACTGGCACCATCACCACTATACCAAAGGCACCATCACCACTACACCACCACTGGCCTCATCACCACTACACCACAGGCATCATCACCACTACACCACTGGCCTCATCACCACTACACCACAGGCATCATCACCACTACACCACTGGCACCATCACCACTACACCACAGACATCATCACCACTACACCACCTCTGGTATCATCACCACTACATCACCACTGGCACCATCACCACTACACCACTGGCACCATCACCACTACACCACCACTGGCACCATCACCACTACACCACAGGCATCATCACCACTACATCACCACTGGCACCATCACTACTACACCACAGGCATCATCACCACTACACCACAGGCATCACCACTACACCACTGGCACCATTACCACTACACCACTGGCACCATCACCACTACACCACCACAGTCATCATCACCACTACACCACCACTGGCACCATCACCACTACACCACTGGCACCATCACCACTGGCACCATCACCACTACACCACCACTGGCACCATCACCACTATACCACAGGCATCATCACCACTACACCACCACTGGCACCATCACCACTATACCAAAGGCATCATCACCACTACACCACCACTGGCCTCATCACCACTACACCACAGGCATCATCACCACTACACCACTGGCACCATCACCACTACACCACAGACATCATCACCACTACATCACCACTGGCACCATCACCACTACACCACTGGCACCATCACCACTACACCACAGGCATCATCATCACCACTATACCACTGGCACCATCACCACTACACCACTGGCACCATCACCACTACACCACAGGCATCATCATCACTGCACCACCACTGGCACCATCACCACTACACCAAAGCCACCATCACTACCACACCACCAGTACCGCAGTATTCCAAGCTAACTGTGTAGCATCTCCCGTTCCTTCTGAACAATGTGATTTTTCCTAATATTAAATATATAATAATACGAGTGGAAACAATGACAGTATCTCGAAACAAAATATTGGTGGGACTCACACTCCTATTGGTGGGTAGTTATGTGGGTGTGCTGACTGCTAACAAAAGGCTCTAAACTGAACACGAACAGTTGACTCTCCTGGAGCACGAGTAGACGTACCGCACCAGGAGAAAACTCCACCAGATTCCTGTGGTAGGCAAATTATTCGCCACAGTCCTCAAGATCCCAGACCTGCCGCAGCCTGACTACACTGGCCCCGACACACTGGTTCATAAAATTCCTTTCATCGGTGACATCCTCCTCTTCGTTCGCCTTCACAAATCAATAAATGAAAAAAGATTAAGAACAGAGAAGATTGTGCCTCTGGCAACTCACAAAAAATTACCATATTATATAGTAATTTTTCTCGCGGCATAAATTATTGGCTGCAATTTAATTTGGCATTGCTTTGTTTGCCGCAGGAAAAATAAAAATTTCACAGGGGGTCTTCGGCAATCGGAAATATTTAACAAGATGGAAGCTGCGACTGAAAACGACAAGCCCATGACAGAAAATAAATCAACACAAACAGAAAACGACAAGCCCACGACAGAAAATAAATCAACACAAACAGAAACCGACAAGCCCACGACTGAAAAAAAATCAACACAAACAGAAATCGACAAACCCATGACAGAAAATAAATCTACACAAACAGAAAATGACAAGCCCACGACAGAAAATATATCAACACAAACAGAAAACGACAAGCCCACGACTGAAAAAAAATCAACACAAACAGAAAACGACAAGCCCACGACAGAAAATAAATCTACACAAACAGAAACCGACAAACCCATGACAGAAAATATATCAACACAAACAGAAAACGACAAACCCATGACAGAAAATAAATCTACACAAACAGAAACCGACAAGCCCACGACAGAAAATAAATCTACACAAACAGAAAACGACAAGCCCACGACAGAAAATATATCAACACAAACAGAAAACGACAAGCCCACGACAGAAAATAAATCTACACAAACAGAAAACGACAACCCATGACAGAAAATAAATCTACACAAACAGAAAACGACAAACCCATGACAGAAAATAAATCTACACAAACAGAAAACGACAAACCCATGACAGAAAATAAATCTACACAAACAGAAAACGACAAACCCATGACAGAAAATAAATCTACACAAACAGAAAACGACAAGCCCACGACAGAAAATAAATCCACATAAACAGAAAACGCCACGATAGAGCCCGTGGTATCGGTAAAAACTACAATTTATTTTGGTGAATCCATGAAAGTGGTTGAGTGATACAGCGTCTCACCACAGATCTGAGACATTATATTTAAAGACACCGGGCACACACTTCACTGTCTGCAGGTGGAGGGTCGGGAAAGGGAAGGAGGTAGGGAGTGAGAAAGAGGGGGAAGAGGAAAAGGGAAGATAGAAAGAGGGAAGATGAAATGAGGAAAGGAACAGGAAAAGGAAAATGAAGGGAGAAATGGAAGGGGGGAGAGAGCCAGTCAGCACGAGAGGACCTTCAAGGCCAGAGTTTCACGACTGTTGAACCACTTCACAATTGTTACTGTGCTTTACTATGTCATTTTTCTACAATATTATTTACTATGTCTACATTATTATTTTCTTAGTGGCTTTAATTAATACAATGTCCTTAACTATGTATTTTATGATAGTTTTTCGTAACAATCCTGGGGAAGGTTTTCAGATAGAATAGTTTTTACCCAAATTGTCCTTTAAACCAGTTATCATGTGATTAGGCCAGAACCTTGTCAGTGATCCCCATGTAATCAACTGTTTAAATGAACACAGCCAGAGAGAGATAACTATTACGTCGCTGCTACCATCACCACCACACCACCGGTGCCATCATCACTACTACACCACTGCCACCATCACCAACATACCAATGGTGCCATCATCACTACTGCACCTTTACCACCATCACCGACATACCACCCGTTCATCACCACTACACCACCCGTGTCATCATCACCACTACACCACAACTGGCACCATCACCACTACACCACAGGCATCATCACCACTACACCACCACTGGCACCATCACCACTATACCACAGGCATCATCACCACTACACCACCACTGGCACCATCACCACTATACCAAAGGCATCATCACCACTACACCACCACTGGCCTCATCACCACTACACCACAGGCATCATCACCACTACACCACTGGCACCATCACCACTACACCACAGACATCACCACCACTACACCACCTCTGGCATCATCACCACTACATCACCACTGGCACCATCACCACTACACCACTGGCACCATCACCACTGGCACCATCACCACTACACCACAGGCATCATCACCACTACATCACCACTGGCACCATCACTACTACACCACAGGCATCATCACCACTACACCACAGGCATCACCACTACACCACTGGCACCATTACCACTACACCACTGGCACCATCACCACTACACCACCACAGTCATCATCACCACTACACCACCACTGGCACCATCACCACTACACCACTGGCACCATCACCACTACACCACCACTGGCACCATCACCACTACACCACTGGCACCATCACCACTATACCACAGGCATCATCACCACTACACCACCACTGGCACCATCACCACTATACCAAAGGCATCATCACCACTACACCACCACTGGCCTCATCACCACTACACCACAGGCATCATCACCACTACACCACTGGCACCATCACCACTACACCACAGACATCATCACCACTACACCACCTCTGGCATCATCACCACTACATCACCACTGGCACCATCACCACTACACCACTGGCACCATCACCACTACACCACAGGCATCATCATCACCACTATACCACTGGCACCATCACCACTACACCACTGGCACCATCACCACTACACCACAGGCATCATCATCACTGCACCACCACTGGCACCATCACCACTACACCAAAGCCACCATCACTACCACACCACCAGTACCGCAGTATTCCAAGCTAACTGTGTAGCATCTCCCGTTCCTTCTGAACAATGTGATTTTTCCTAATATTAAATATATAATAATACGAGTGGAAACAATGACAGTATCTCGAAACAAAATATTGGTGGGACTCACACTCCTATTGGTGGGTAGTTATGTGGGTGTGCTGACTGCTAACAAAAGGCTCTAAACTGAACACGAACAGTTGACTCTCCTGGAGCACGAGTAGACGTACCGCACCAGGAGAAAACTCCACCAGATTCCTGTGGTAGGCAAATTATTCGCCACAGTCCTCAAGATCCCAGACCTGCCGCAGCCTGACTACACTGGCCCCGACACACTGGTTCATAAAATTCCTTTCATCGGTGACATCCTCCTCTTCGTTCGCCTTCACAAATCAATAAATGAAAAAAGATTAAGAACAGAGAAGATTGTGCCTCTGGCAACTAACAAAAAATTACCATATTATATAGTAATTTTTCTCGCGGCATAAATTATTGGCTGCAATTTAATTTGGCATTGCTTTGTTTGCCGCAGGAAAAATAAAAATTTCACAGGGGGTCTTCGGCAATCGGAAATATTTAACAACAAGATGGAAGCTGCGACAGAAAACGACAAGCCCATGACAGAAAACATATCAACACAAACAGAAAACGACAAGCCCACGACAGAAAATAAATCAACACAAACAGAAATCGACAAACCCATGACAGAAAATAAATCTACACAAACAGAAAATGACAAGCCCACGACAGAAAATATATCAACACAAACAGAAAACGACAAGCCCACGACTGAAAAAAAATCAACACAAACAGAAAACGACAAGCCCACGACTGAAAAAAAATCAACACAAACAGAAATCGACAAACCCACGACAGAAAATAAATCCACATAAACTGAAAACGACAAGCCCACGACAGAAAATATATCAACACAAACAGAAAACGACAAGCCCACGACAGAAAATAAATCAACACAAACAGAAACCGACAAGCCCACGACTGAAAAAAAATCAACACAAACAGAAAACGACAAGCCCACGACAGAAAATATATCAACACAAACAGAAAACGACAAGCCCACGACAGAAAATAAATCTACACAAACAGAAAACGACAAACCCATGACAGAAAATAAATCTACACAAACAGAAAACGACAAACCCATGACAGAAAATAAATCTACACAAACAGAAACCGACAAGCCCACGACAGAAAATAAATCTACACAAACAGAAAACGACAAGCCCACGACAGAAAATAAATCTACACAAACAGAAAACGACAAACCCATGACAAAAAATAAATCTACACAAACAGAAAACGACAAGCCCACGACAGAAAATAAATCTACACAAACAGAAAACGACAAACCCATGACAGAAAATAAATCTACACAAACTGAAAACGACAAACCCATGACAGAAAATAAATCTACACAAACAGAAAACGACAAACCCATGACAGAAAATAAATCTACACAAACAGAAAACGACAAGCCCACGACAGAAAATAAATCCACATAAACAGAAAACGCCACGATAGAGCCCGTGGTATCGGTAAAAACTACAATTTATTTTGGTGAATCCATGAAAGTGGTTGAGTGATACAGCGTCTCACCACAGATCTGAGACATTATATTTAAAGACACCGGGCACACACTTCACTGTCTGCAGGTGGAGGGTCGGGAAAGGGAAGGAGGTAGGGAGTGAGAAAGAGGGGGAAGAGGAAAAGGGAAGATAGAAAGAGGGAAGATGAAATGAGGAAAGGAACAGGAAGAGGAAAATGAAGGGAGAAATGGAAGGGGGGAGAGAGCCAGTCAGCACGAGAGGACCTTCAAGGCCAGAGTTTCACGACTGTTGAACCACTTCACAATTGTTACTGTGCTTTACTATGTCATTTTTCTACAATATTATTTACTATGTCTACATTATTATTTTCTTAGTGGCTTTAATTAATACAATGTCCTTAACTATGTATTTTATGATAGTTTTTCGTAACAATCCTGGGGAAGGTTTTCAGATAGAATAGTTTTTACCCAAATTGTCCTTTAAACCAGTTATCATGTGATTAGGCCAGAACCTTGTCAGTGATCCCCATGTAATCAACTGTTTAAATGAACACAGCCAGAGAGAGATAACTATTACGTCGCTGCTACCATCACCACCACACCACCGGTGCCATCATCACTACTACACCACTGCCACCATCACCAACATACCAATGGTGCCATCATCACTACTGCACCTTTACCACCATCACCGACATACCACCAGTTCATCACCACTACACCACCCGTGTCATCATCACCACTACACCACAACTGGCACCATCACCACTACACCACAGGCAACATCACCACTACACCACCACTGGCACCATCACCACTATACCACAGGCATCATCACCACTACACCACCACTGGCACCATCACCACTATACCAAAGGCATCATCACCACTACACCACCACTGGCCTCATCACCACTACACCACAGGCATCATCACCACTACACCACTGGCACCATCACCACTACACCACAGACATCATCACCACTACACCACCTCTGGCACCATCACCACTACACCACCACTGGCACCATCACCACTACACCACCACTGGCACCATCACCACTGGCACCATCACCACTACACCACAGGCATCATCACCACTACATCACCACTGGCACCATCACTACTACACCACAGGCATCATCACCACTACACCACAGGCATCACCACTACACCACTGGCACCATTACCACTACACCACTGGCACCATCACCACTACACCACCACAGTCATCATCACCACTACACCACCACTGGCACCATCACCACTACACCACTGGCACCATCACCACTACACCACCACTGGCACCATCACCACTACACCACTGGCACCATCACCACTATACCACAGGCATCATCACCACTACACCACCACTGGCACCATCACCACTATACCAAAGGCATCATCACCACTACACCACCACTGGCCTCATCACCACTACACCACAGGCATCATCACCACTACATCACTGGCACCATCACCACTACACCACAGACATCACCACCACTACACCACCTCTGGCATCATCACCACTACATCACCACTGGCACCATCACCACTACACCACTGGCACCATCACCACTACACCACAGGCATCATCATCACCACTATACCACTGGCACCATCACCACTACACCACTGGCACCATCACCACTACACCAAAGCCACCATCACTACCACACCACCAGTACCGCAGTATTCCAAGCTAACTGTGTAGCATCTCCCGTTCCTTCTGAACAATGTGATTTTTCCTAATATTAAATATATAATAATACGAGTGGAAACAATGACAGTATCTCGAAACAAAATATTGGTGGGACTCACACTCCTATTGGTGGGTAGTTATGTGGGTGTGCTGACTGCTAACAAAAGGCTCTAAACTGAACACGAACAGTTGACTCTCCTGGAGCACGAGTAGACGTACCGCACCAGGAGAAAACTCCACCAGATTCCTGTGGTAGGCAAATTATTCGCCACAGTCCTCAAGATCCCAGACCTGCCGCAGCCTGACTACACTGGCCCCGACACACTGGTTCATAAAATTCCTTTCATCGGTGACATCCTCCTCTTCGTTCGCCTTCACAAATCAATAAATGAAAAAAGATTAAGAACAGAGAAGATTGTGCCTCTGGCAACTCACAAAAAATTACCATATTATATAGTAATTTTTCTCGCGGCATAAATTATTGGCTGCAATTTAATTTGGCATTGCTTTGTTTGCCGCAGGAAAAATAAAAATTTCACAGGGGGTTTTCGGCAATCGGAAATATTTAACAAGATGGAAGCTGCGACTGAAAACGACAAGCCCATGACAGAAAACATATCAACACAAACAGAAACCGACAAGCCCACGACTGAAAAAAAATCAACACAAACAGAAATCGACAAACCCATGACAGAAAATAAATCTACACAAACAGAAAATGACAAGCCCACGACAGAAAATATATCAACACAAACAGAAAACGACAAGCCCACGACTGAAAAAAAATCAACACAAACAGAAAACGACAAGCCCAC
This sequence comes from Homarus gammarus, assembly GCA_958450375.1. NCBI lineage: Eukaryota > Metazoa > Arthropoda > Malacostraca > Decapoda > Nephropidae > Homarus > Homarus gammarus. Next base: position 677,502 of record CAUDMG010003621.1, read on the forward strand.
GACAGAAAATAAATCTACACAAACAGAAACCGACAAGCCCATGACAGAAAATAAATCTACACAAACAGAAACCGACAAGCCCACGACAGAAAATAAATCTACACAAACAGAAAACGACAAGCCCACGACAGAAAATATATCAACACAAACAGAAAACGACAAACCCATGACAGAAAATAAATCTACACAAACAGAAAACGACAAACCCATGACAGAAAATAAATCTACACAAACAGAAAACGACAAGCCCACGACAGAAAATATATCAACACAAACAGAAAACGACAAACCCATGACAGAAAATAAATCTACACAAACAGAAAACGACAAACCCATGACAGAAAATAAATCTACACAAACAGAAAACGACAAACCCATGACAGAAAATAAATCTACACAAACAGAAAACGACAAGCCCACGACAGAAAATAAATCCACATAAACAGAAAACACCACGATAGAGCCCGTGGTATCGGTAGAAACTACAATTTATTTTGGTGAATCCATGAAAGTGGTTGAGTGATACAGCGTCTCACCACAGATCTGAGACATTATATTTAAAGACACCGGGCACACACTTCACTGTCTGCAGGTGGAGGGTCGGGAAAGGGAAGGAGGTAGGGAGTGAGAAAGAGGGGGAAGAGGAAAAGGGAAGATAGAAAGAGGGAAGATGAAATGAGGAAAGGAACAGGAAAAGGAAAATGAAGGGAGAAATGGAAGGGGGGAGAGAGCCAGTCAGCACGAGAGGACCTTCAAGGCCAGAGTTTCACGACTGTTGAACCACTTCACAATTGTTACTGTGCTTTACTATGTCATTTTTCTACAATATTATTTACTATGTCTACATTATTATTTTCTTAGTGGCTTTAATTAATACAATGTCCTTAACTATGTATTTTATGATAGTTTTTCGTAACAATCCTGGGGAAGGTTTTCAGATAGAATAGTTTTTACCCAAATTGTCCTTTAAACCAGTTATCATGTGATTAGGCCAGAACCTTGTCAGTGATCCCCATGTAATCAACTGTTTAAAAGAACACAACCAGAGAGAGATAACTATTACGTCGCTGCTACCATCACCACCACACCACCGGTGCCATCATCACTACTACACCACTGGCACCATCACCACTACACCACCACAGGCACCATCACCACTGGCACCATCACCACTACACCACAGGCATCATCACCACTACATCACCACTGGCACCATCACTACTACACCACAGGCATCATCACCACTACACCACAGGCATCACCACTACACCACTGGCACCATTACCACTACACCACTGGCACCATCACCACTACACCACCACAGTCATCATCACCACTACACCACCACTGGCACCATCACCACTACACCACTGGCACCATCACCACTACACCACCACTGGCACCATCACCACTACACCACTGGCACCATCACCACTATACCACAGGCATCATCACCACTACACCACCACTGGCACCATCACCACTATACCACTGGCACCATCACCACTACACCACAGGCATCATCACCACTACACCACAGACATCATCACCACTACACCACCTCTGGCATCATCACCACTACATCACCACTGGCACCATCACCACTACACCACTGGCACCATCACCACTACACCACAGGCATCATCATCACCACTATACCACTGGCACCATCACCACTACACCACTGGCACCATCACCACTACACCACAGGCATCATCATCACTGCACCACCACTGGCCCCATCACCACTACACCAAAGCCACCATCACTACCACACCACCAGTACCGCAGTATTCCAAGCTAACTGTGTAGCATCTCCCGTTCCTTCTGAACAATGTGATTTTTCCTAATATTAAATATATAATAATACGAGTGGAAACAATGACAGTATCTCGAAACAAAATATTGGTGGGACTCACACTCCTATTGGTGGGTAGTTATGTGGGTGTGCTGACTGCTAACAAAAGGCTCTAAACTGAACACGAACAGTTGACTCTCCTGGAGCACGAGTAGACGTACCGCACCAGGAGAAAACTCCACCAGATTCCTGTGGTAGGCAAATTATTCGCCACAGTCCTCAAGATCCCAGACCTGCCGCAGCCTGACTACACTGGCCCCGACACACTGGTTCATAAAATTCCTTTCATCGGTGACATCCTCCTCTTCGTTCGCCTTCACAAATCAATAAATGAAAAAAGATTAAGAACAGAGAAGATTGTGCCTCTGGCAACTCACAAAAAATTACCATATTATATAGTAATTTGTCTCGCGGCATAAATTATTGGCTGCAATTTAATTTGGCATTGCTTTGTTTGCCGCAGGAAAAATAAAAATTTCACAGGGGGTTTTCGGCAATCGGAAATATTTAACAAGATGGAAGCTGCGACTGAAAACGACAAGCCCATGACAGAAAACATATCAACACAAACAGAAAACGACAAGCCCACGACAGAAAATAAATCAACACAAACAGAAACCGACAAGCCCACGACTGAAAAAAAATCAACACAAACAGAAAACGACAAGCCCACGACTGAAAAAAAATCAACACAAACAGAAACCGACAAGCCCACGACAGAAAATAAATCTACACAAACAGAAACCGACAAACCCACGACAGAAAATAAATCTACACAAACAGAAAACGACAAACCCATGACAGAAAATAAATCTACACAAACAGAAAACGACAAACCCACGACTGAAAATAAATCTACACAAACAGAAAACGACAAGCCTACGACAGAAAATAAATCTACACAAACAGAAACCGACAAACCCATGACAGAAAATATATCAACACAAACAGAAAACGACAAACCCATGACAGAAAATAAATCTACACAAACAGAAAACGACAAGCCCACGACAGAAAATAAATCAACACAAACAGAAATCGACAAACCCATGACAGAAAATAAATCCACATAAACTGAAAACGACAAACCCATGACAGAAAATAAATCTACACAAACAGAAAACGACAAACCCATGACAGAAAATAAATCTACACAAACAGAAAACGACAAGCCCACGACAGAAAATAAATCCACATAAACAGAAAACGCCACGATAGAGCCCGTGGTATCGGTAAAAACTACAATTTATTTTGGTGAATCCATGAAAGTGGTTGAGTGATACAGCGTCTCACCACAGATCTGAGACATTATATTTAAAGACACCGGGCACACACTTCACTGTCTGCAGGTGGAGGGTCGGGAAAGGGAAGGAGGTAGGGAGTGAGAAAGAGGGGGAAGAGGAAAAGGGAAGATAGAAAGAGGGAAGATGAAATGAGGAAAGGAACAGGAAAAGGAAAATGAAGGGAGAAATGGAAGGGGGGAGAGAGCCAGTCAGCACGAGAGGACCTTCAAGGCCAGAGTTTCACGACTGTTGAACCACTTCACAATTGTTACTGTGCTTTACTATGTCATTTTTCTACAATATTATTTACTATGTCTACATTATTATTTTCTTAGTGGCTTTAATTAATACAATGTCCTTAACTATGTATTTTATGATAGTTTTTCGTAACAATCCTGGGGAAGGTTTTCAGATAGAATAGTTTTTACCCAAATTGTCCTTTAAACCAGTTATCATGTGATTAGGCCAGAACCTTGTCAGTGATCCCCATGTAATCAACCGTTTAAATGAACACAACCAGAGAGAGAGAGAGAAACACCTGGCCTAAGGAGAAGCTGTCAGGACCACGAAGGTTTTTACGAGTGTGAGGGGAGGAACCTGGGAGAGGCGGCGAAGGGTTACGTTAATGTTATGGAGAAGGAGGAGGAGGGGGAGGCAGCGTTACTGGTAGCCGTGGGTAATGGCCTGGAGGTGGACGACGGAAGATGATGTGTCAAGTAGGAGGAAGGATGGAGATGCCAAGGGAGGGAGGGAGTGGTGGAAGGCGAAGCAAGGAAATGGAGAATCATATGGGAGCAGTGAGGGAGTGAGGAGGTGGAGGGAGGAGAGATATAGCCACAGGGTGAGTGATGTGAGGTGAAGTCATGCATGCAAGGAGAGGGTGAGAACTGGGGCGTCAGGCACAGGGAGGGAGGGAGGAAAAACAGAGAGCAGGTGAAATTTGGAGTAGGATGATGACGAATTTCTGAGTGGAGGTTGTGAGTGGGTGGTGGAATACAATATGTGGAGAACGAAAGAGTGAGAGTAGAACACACACGTCAGTAGGCCAAAAAATGCGCGCGCGCGCGCACACACACACGCTTTCACACCTGTCGCATTTACAGTTACAGGTGTGTGGACCACGTCTGGCTAACACCTGCATAAGAGGTGACACACACAGCCACCACACCTACTTTAAACAAGGACAACAACCATCTACCACCACATAATGATGCCAGTGCGGTATATATCGTCTATAGGTATATAATGTATACTTAAAGCGTATACTATACTCTGGAATATGATGACAGACTACAGTACACAACTTCCCGATATAACACCTTGGATTATGTAGCAACTGTAATCAGGGAAACACACAGATAAATTAACAACAGCTCTCCGGGGTAAACTAAGTCAGGTTAATACCTTTTACGACACCTTACAAGGGGGGGTGGGGAGGGAGACGGACACACACATGTAAGTTTGTACATTATTACCCACCGGCTGCAACTCTATTAATAATCCGTTTATTATTATTATTATTATTATTATTTTACACACACACACACTCGCCTGCGTGTCATATGAATAATAAATCTACATTTTATTTAATTCTTCCTTTCTAAAAACAGTCCCTCCACCACCACTATTTCCAACAATCCTTCCTCAAACCACCACCACCAACTCCAACAGTCCCTTCATCACCATCAGTCTCTCCACCACCATCACCAACAGACCCACCACCCCAACAACAAAATCTCCATGTTGTATTACTATTCCTAATACTACAAAGGACAAATGTACAATTAGACGAAAGAGAAAGTTAATAATAATGGTACGATACGAACTATCATTATGCAAGTAAATTATAAAGCAAGGACACACAATTCAACTAAAAAATATAATAATAATAATAATAATAATAATAATAACAACAATAAAGCGATATTAAATGCCATTATCAGACATATTACACTGCAGTTCCGATGGTAAAAACATAACATAGTACAACAGCGACAACACGAGCAATCACCAGCGTCTGGCGTTCCCGTCTTCCTTACAATGAAACGTTTATGAGAGTTACTCGAGGAAAAATGTTTTGGCAGATGTACAATAGAGGAGAACGTTTATGACAAGTACAGACGAGGGAAAACGTTTAGTTATACTGTAGTCAATTTTCTACAACAAAGAGAAGGAGAACGCCAGGCGCTGCTGAGTGTTCGTGCTGGGGGACTCCCTCCTACAGCAGCGCCCCTCACCACTAGGGTGTGGTGGTGCGCCATTATAATCCTATACTCCGCGACACCAACCTGCTACGAGACCAGGGCCGGGGAGCACACTCTATGAGTCATGGTCAGCCGCTTCACCCCCTTCACCTTCACTCACGCTCAGACTTATCTTTAATAACACTCAAGAGGTCTTACACTCCTTCACCGTCACCACAACTCACACATAACTCCACTTTACGACGATACATAATTTTCATTTATTACTCCAAAAATAACGCAACAATATGTATCGTAGTTATTTACACCAAGTACTTATGCGTCGTCTGATATAATTATACTGTAGTCACAAAAAATGAGGAATTTTTATATGTCCGAACACCGACACACACACACACATACACTGTGCATCGTTAAAGGCTGCCACAGTAGCAGACAGCAGCACGACTGGAGCCGCCACGCGCTAATGGTTGTGTTCCAACCAACTTGCCTCACCTCACCGTGTGTCCCACTCTGGTGAATAAGCCCCCCCCCCTCCCCCACACACAAGAGGTGTTTCCGGATATCCGACACCTATACTAATTGTTACAGTGAGTGTTGTAACTCTTCCAGGCTGATGTTTACCTGGGAACGTGATAGTTATAGTAGTTCCATTCATAACAATAAGAATACTTTATCTAGGATTAGTATACTTAGTGTACACCGTCAAGGAAACACCCCCTGTCCTCTCCCAGCCGCGACACTTCTTCAGGAGCACCACTTAACTCTGCTCCTTCCACCAGTAAACCACACCTGTTCACACCCCCGGCCCTGCCCTCACCACACCCCCCAGCCCTGCCCTCACCACACCCCCAGCCCTGCCCTCACCACACCCCCGGCCCTGTCCTCACTACACCCCCAGCCCTGCCCTCACTACACCCCCAGCCCTGCCCTCACTACACCCCCCCAGTCCTACCCTCACCACACCCCCGGCCCTGCCCTCACTACACCCCCAGCCCTGCCCTCACTACACTCCCGGCGCTGCCCTCACCACACCCCCGGCCCTGCCCTCACCACACCCCCGGCCCTGCCCTCACTACACCGCCAGCCCTGCCCTCACTACACCCCCAGCCCCGCCCTCACCACACCCCCAGCCCTGCCCTCACCACACCCCCCAGCCCTGCCCTCACCACACCCCCGACCCTGTCCTCACCAATAGGAAGTTCAACACCAGACTGTGTAACAAGGACGTGAGTGAGACACGGACGGTGGCAGCGTACACAACCACCAGTGGTCACCTCTTACACCCCAGTACATGAATACATAATTAATGAGCCCCTCCCCACCCCCCAACGAACCTTCTCCCAAACACACACCCCAACCTCCTTCCCCCACCCCTGCAAAGCTCATATATACATACAAACACTGCTATATTCAGGATTTTCATTTAGTCTCCACCAACCACAGGACAAACTGAAGCAATTTAACTTGTTCCTGTTGTCCCGTTCAACGTCTCACCTAACAAAACAAAACAAAACAAAACAAAAATACGAAACTGAACAACACATATTCACTACATCAAAAGTCGCCCATATATGGAATGGTCCGTTTGTTTACCTATTATTTCAACAGCGTCAGCCACCGCCTCCTCCACAGTCACTCACTCCAAGGCGTTTTATAGGGACCTCCTTACACTGCCTCAACATAATCAAGGAAACAACTTGTGTATATATCCCCTTAATGCACCACACACACACACAACTACTACTACACACACACACTGTACACGACAAGTGAACGCCGGCTCTCTCTCTCTCTCTCTCTCTCTCTCTCTCTCTCTCTCTCTCTCCCCCGAAGCTAAAGTCGACTTATATTGATATCACAATCGATCGGGGAGAATTTCTATGTTCCCTCGTCCCTCCCTGACCCCCATGACGTTTAAATTACTACCCCCCCCCCTCCCCCTATGTTTAGTTTCGGGACAAGAACCCCCTACTCACTTCCCCCTCATAATAAGACCTCCCCCCTCTATAACAAGACCTCCCCTCTCTTCCATCAGTGTACCGGGACAACGCCAACAGCACAGCCTAATCTTCCCTGGGTACATAGACTTGAGCACCATCATGAGCACCGACTTAAGCACCATCTGAGCACCCTCTTAAGAGGGGGGGGGGGGAGAGACATCTGGGATTTCCCTTCCCCTCGATACATATGACGGAGTTTACCAGTTAATTATCAGGTACAGAGAGGGGGGGGGGGAAACCACCTACCTGCCTAGACCTTTCTTTTCCCCTTAGCGCGCGCACACACACGTACACACTGATACTGACACGCACACTTCATCTTAACCCATGTCTTCAAGCTCTCTCTCTCTCTCTCTCTCTCTCTCTCTCTCTCTCTCTCTCTCCTCCTGTACACCTTCAATACAATCAATCAGTTACCTGCCAGTTCAATCAATTAATAAGTATACCATTAACAGTAAACGCATTATATTTACCTGCCGGTTAATTACCATCTAGTGAACATCTGAACACATTGTACCTGAAGTGCCTAAAGTTCTTGGTAACTGCCCCCCTCCCCCCCCTCTTCTGTGATATTCAATTCTTAAGTCATAATTTATAACCATTTATGACGCTTAGAATTCATGGTATGTTGTTACTCTTCCAGGTTGTTGGTCTGTCTGTCTGTGTAATGGGGGCGGGAGGGGTTGATATGTTAGTAAAAGAAACACACACACACACACACACACACAACTTCCGCGATCGTTCAGGAAGACCAACGATAAATACTTGACGCAGACCAATCAATACAACGCTTCATTACCGACCACCATCACCACCATCACTCCTACCACCATCTTCACAACAACCATCACCACTAACACCACAACAGCAGCCACCATCACCACTACCACTACCACAACAGCCACCATCACCACCACCACAACAGCCACCACCACCACCACTATCACCATCAGTACAGAATCCACACAACAGGACTAAAAATAAACACAACTCATACATTATACACCAACCTATACAACTCCCCGGCCAACACCATACATTACCAAGTAGAGTAAAATACACAGACACACACAAACCAAGATGGCGGCACTTTTTCACCAAGACTACACTCATGTTTGGTTTATGTTAACTCTTTTATTTATTATTTACCTTCTTCTCAGTGTGGTCCTCCAGGTGTCGAGTGTCTCAAAAGGTTAATTAGATGTAGTCTGTTTAGCCCATAAGTCCCAGTGTTTGTTTACCTGTCAGAGCGGCCCTACCTGGCCTTCTCGTAGCTGAGGACGGGGGGGGGGGGGGGAGTGGGAGGGGGAAGGGAGGAGTGGGAGGGAGGAGTGGGAGGGGTGTGGGGGGAGTGGGGGGGAGTGGGCGGGATGTGAGGGGTGCGAGAGGGCGGGGGGAGAGGGGGACAGAGAGGGTGGTCTCTGTTCCTTCCTCCCCCAGCACGATACATGACACACAGACAAGCATACATATATTTATACAACGATACATACAACTATAGATATACATACACACACATATATTCACTTAACCATAAAACATACATACATACATACATATACCCCCTGAAGCAATGGTCGTACCAAGAGACACGCCCCCTCGTTGAGTTCTTTGACCTAATGACCCCTTCCCCCTCTGTCCCCCGCTTACCCCTCTGTCCTCCCCCTCTGTCCTCCCCCTCCCCCTCTGCCCTCCCCCTCCGACCTCTCCCTCCCCACCTGACCTCTCCCTTTCCCCCGTCTTCCCCTTTCACCATCTGCCCTCCCCCTTAAACCCGCTGACCTTTCCCCCCTGTCCTCCCCCTTCCCCCCCCCGTCCTCCCCCTTCCCCACCATCACCCACTCCACCCCTCCCCCAACTCGAACATTACCATTTACCTTACACACAACACACCCTCGTACGCAACACAGTCATAACGCACTCGCTAAATAACAGTCTGGGGTCACCTGTACTCTCTCTCTCTCTCTCTCTCTCTCTCTCTCTACGACTCCTCTTTCCTTCCATCCCCTCTCATCCTTTCCCTTCAACGACATCCTTCCTCTCATTCCTTCCCTCCTTCCCTCCATCCCAAGACCTCACCTCCCCTCACCCCCCTCCCTCAGACACGCCCCCAACAGCACCCACTCCACACGCCCCTACAGCTGAGTAACTGTACCCGTGCTGGAGACGACACCAGCCAGCCGAGTACACCACCAATGGCTCTGTGTGTGTGTGTGTGTGTGTTTTATGAGCGGGGACAATAAAGGAAGACGTATATAAGCCATTTGTACCCCACGAGCCGACTTGACATAATAAAGGAGACACCCGTGTTATATATACATCCATAGGACTCTCTCTCTCTCTCTCTCTCTCTCTCTCTCTCTCTCTCTCTTGGCTAAAAGAAAAGTTGAGATTTAGAGGCGATGACCTGAGCATTAAACACTATATAGTTTGTGGATGGTCGCGTGTTGGGGGTGTGGGGGTCAGTGTTGGAGGTGTGGGGGTCAGAGTTGGAGGTGTGGGGGGTCAGAGTTGGAGGTGTGAGGGTCAGTGTTGGAGGTGTGAGGGTCAGTGTTGGAGGTGTGGGGGTCAGTGTTGGAGGTGTGGGGGGTCAGAGTTGGAGGTGTGAGGGTCAGTGTTGGAGGTGTGAGGGTCAGTGTTGGAGGTGTGGGGGTCAGTGTTGGAGGTGTGGGGGTCAGTGTTGGAGGTGTGGGGGTCAGAGTTGGAGGTGTGGGGGGTCAGAGTTGGAGGTGTGAGGGTCAGTGTTGGAGGTGTGAGGGTCAGTGTTGGAGGTGTGGGGGTCAGTGTTGGAGGTGTGGGGGTCAGTGTTGGAGGTGTGGGGGTCAGTGTTGGAGGTGTGGGGGTCAAGGTGTTGGAGGGTCAGTGTTGGAGGGTCAAGGTGTTAGTAGAGTGTCAGTGGAAGGCAGAAATAATAAGATCTGGAGGAGAACCTAACCTTATCGCCTGTACTGTATCACACCCATCATCCTCAACTCCTATCTACAGTGCTGAGCCACTCCCACGACACTCCCCACTCCACCAACTCCTGTAGCCGCATCAGTTACAGCCAATATGGCGTCTAAAAGGCCCTGTGACTGTACTCTACTCCTGAATTACACTGTGTTGTCTGGTAGCTGTTGTTATGGGTATTGTTACGCATGAATATGAGACAGTGCGTGTAGTAGTGGTAGTGTCGTCTGGGAAGCTTGCAGTGATTGTTGCGGTGGTGGTGGTTGTTGCTGCTATGATGGTTGTTGTGGTGGTGGTTGTTGTTATTACTGTTGTTATTGTAATTTGTGTTATTGATATTCTTGTTGTTGTTGTTATTGTTGTGACGGCTACCCAAGACAAAAATCGATGAGGGTAATCCCCCGTCTGGGAAAACTTACTATGACACGAGCCTTTAAGAATAACAAGACTCACTCACTTCCGGTGTCAGAGTAATCAGTCCCCCTCTCTCTCTCTCTCGATACTATGTCTCCTATTCATGAACAGCAACTTAATATTACGACCCTCTCACCGTTACAGAGAGAGAGAGAGAGAGAGAGAGAGAGAGAGAGAGAGAGAGAGAGAGAGAGAGAGAGAGTGTGTGTGTGTAATCCAGTAAAATAAAAAAGTAAAAAAATAACAATAATAATAGCAATAACATAACAACAACAATAATTATAGCCATAATAACAATAACAACAATAACAATAATTATAGCCATAATAACAATAATAAAAACAATAATAAACACAGCACAAACCATAAACATTCATTAAACACAAGAAAAAAGTTAACACCAACTCTGGGAAAAATTAACTACTTTCCTAATGACCAGGAGCTCCACCGTCAGACCTTGATGACATCTTCACCGTAAAAAAATAAAAAAATAAAGTAAAATAAAATAAAATAAACAATAAATAAATAAATAAAAAAAACCTCGGAATGCCCAATCAGGTTTTTTCAGCGAAATTAATTTTAAAATATTATCTTCTGCACAGTGTGTCTGACAGTTCTAATTGGCTGATGACGTTACGTAAGTGTATGTCAGTCAAGGTGAGTGAGTGAGTGTGTGTATCGCCCCCAGGTGAGTGTGAGTCGCCCCAGGTGAGTGTGAGTCGCCCCAGGTGAGTGTGTATCGCCCCCAGGTGAGTGTGAGTCGCCCCAGGTGAGTGTGTGTCGCCCCCAGGTGAGTGTGAGTCGCCCCAGGTGAGTGTGTGTCGCCCCCAGGTGAGTGTGAGTCGACCCAAGTGAGTGTGTGTTGCCCCAGGTGAGTGTGTGTCGCCCCCAGGTGAGTGTGTCGCCCCAGGTGAGTGTGTGTCGCCCCCAGGTGAGTGTGAGTCGACCCAAGTGAGTGTGTGTTGCCCCAGGTGAGTGTGTGTCGCCCCCAGGTGAGTGTGTGTCGCCCCCAGGTGAGTGTGTCGCCCCAGATAAGAGTCAAGGACAGTAAAGGCTTATGGGCGAATACCACCAGTCACGTCACGCCTAAGTTCCGATTAAGACAATTTGTTTTAACGCGCGAGTTTTTTATAGAGACAAGTGTTACGCCATAACTATACAAAGGGATGGGAGGGATGGGGGGGGGAAGAGGAGGAGGGGAGAAGGAAGAGCGGGATGGAGGAAGATGGGGGGAAGGGGGTGAGTCAGGTAAATTATTAAAACACACACACACGTCTAGTACACATTATACAACACAGGGACCTGGTTCTCGTACACGTCACCTGGCCAATACATCACATGACCAATACTACTGATATTACACAAGCACATCATCCAGTGCTATCAATCATCTCGAGGAGGTGTGAATCAACGTCACGAACACTGATTGATTGACTGACTGACAGACTGATTGACAGACTGACTCACTGACTGGTTCCTATTGTAACAGTTTGAGACATAGGGCGGACAGACGGAAGGACAAGTAGAAGCCAATCTAGTGGGCCAAAACTCTCAGCGGTGTGGGTGTGTGTGTGTGTGGGTGTAATGGCTTCCTGTAAAGAGTTTGCCGAGGACAGCCTTGACCGACATGACTCAGTCGTATAAAACCTCTCCACCGTCAACACACACACACACACTAATAAATATTAATGATGCAGTGTTGCATGACTGATCATCGAGGCGAGACAGATGGGTTGATCTCCCTCCATTCACCCACACAACCTCCCTCCACCCCCTCCCAGGTCCTCCCTCTCACCCTCCCAGGTCCTCCCTCCACCCCCTCCCAGGTCCTCCCTCCACCCCCTCCCAGGTCCTCCCTCTCACCCTCCCAGGTCCTCCCTCCACCCCCTCCCAGGTCCTCCCTCCACCCCCTCCCAGGTCCTCCCTCCACCCCCTGAGCAGAATAACCTATTAAACGTGGCGTCCCCGAAGTGAAGACGTTCAAGACGATTACTATGGTTAAAAAATAAAACACCTACATGCGAGTTGTCAGCTCTCTATAGGGTTAAAATAAAGGCGATATATATACATAGTTAACACAGACTCACGATCATTCAGACAGTCATAATCTTAAGACACGTGTGGACCAACTTATTATCTATCCTATAATACCTCCTAACCTAACCTAACCATCCCTCCTCCTAACCTAACCTAACCATCCCTCCTCTTAAATAAAGTGTATAACCAACCTGTCCGTAAGGTGATATATCTTTGTCTTGTTGTGTAAATATGTTGACTGGCACTCAGGCTCTCTCTCAGTGCCACACAATGCTCTTATAACCTGAGCCTTTAATCACAGGTGAGCTTATTGTCTGTCTTCCTGAATGTTTGTTCTTATTGGTACGAGGTGGACACACACACACACACACACACACACACGTAATCAAGTCCTCTAACCCCCCCCCCCCAAAAAAAAATAATAATAATAAATAATAATAATAAAAAAAAATAAAAATTACTAAAAATAAATAAATATCCTTCACTAAAAATCATAAGTACTCTTCACCTTTTAACGACAACTAAACATAACAAATAATTTCACTACAAAAACATAACAAAAACAGTTCAATTGCCTCACCCCAAAAAACAAGCAATACTTTTCCCTCTAGATACAATACCGATGGAGATTCACTGTATTAATTTATCTTACTCTTTTTCCTCCCTCCACGAGCACGTGAATCCGTAACACTTGAGTCCGTAACACTTGAGACCGTAACGCTTGAATCCGTAACACTTGAATCCGTAACACTTGAATCCGTAACACTTGAGACCGTAACACTTCAGTATACGTAACATTTGAGACCGTAACACAACACAGTATTATCTCACACGTCAAAGGTATTCTCTTGTCACACTCCGGTAAATAACTAGCGTTGACACTGTGATCAGAGCGTGTGTGTTATAAATAGTTACTGTACATGTCTTTGTGTGTCAATAATAACAACAATGCTGGTATATTTTATGTCACAAATAAAACTGAACATACGTTACCTTTTTCATATATAAAGTAATAATGATTTTACTTCATTCAATGATTAATCAACTATTTTTTTCTTCTTTTCATTCTCATCCACCAATAAATGTCTTCGTAATTTTCCTAAAGTAACATCACCTTTTTTCTCATTAACGGATAAAAAACAACGTTATTTTATCTCACTAATATATTAACACCACCTCCAGTGTCACCATCACCACCATACAACACTCGCTGGCACCTCACAGTAGCCACTACACTATACTGACACACACACGTCACGACACGCTGGTCTGTTCAAAAAACACAATATATACAGTTCACTACACTTCACCGCAACACAGGACATATAAACACACAGTCACTTCCACAGCACCAATGTAAACACACGAGGCAGCAGGGAGGTGAACGGCAGGCCACGAGCAGTTGTATAGGTGGCAGACGGTGTTGTGAGCAGCTAGTGGTGTAATGTTGGTACTGGTATCCACAGTAGGGTGAAGGTGGCTGGTGGTGCAACTGTAGGTGGTGAAACGAGGTAGGCCAGACACAGTTGCCAGCTGAAGGAGGAGGAGCAAGAGGTGCAGGCGCCGCAGCTGAGAGAAGTGATGTAGTTGTCAGTGGTAATGTCTCCCCCCCCCTCAGTAGTCACAGGTGATAAGTGCTAGTATGAGTGTATGCAGGTGGTAGAGGTGGTGTTGCAGGTGGTTAGTGGAGTAGCCACCACACGTGAGAGTGGCGTGGGGCGGAGTGACAACACACACACAGCCGCGCACGCCACACGCCCCCCAACTCGCCCGCATCATCACCGCCTCCTCTCTCCCGCCGCAGTTCTCCCCTCCCAGCGAGTATCATGTTAGGGTGTTATATTACGCTGTCCTACTATACCAGAGCTTAGTATCATACTATACCACAGCTTAGTGTCATACTATACCACAGCTTAGTGTCATACTAAACTACCAGAGCTTAGTGTCATACTATACCACAGCTTAGTGTAATACCACCACAGCTTAGTGTAATAATACTACAGCTCAGTGTCGCAATACCACAGCTTAGTGTCACACTACAACAGCTTAATGTCACACTACAACAGCTTAGTGTCACACTACTACAGCTTAATGTCACACTACAACAGCTTAGTGTCACACTAATACAGCTTAATGTCACACTACAACAGCTTAGTGTCACACTACTACAGCTTAATGTCACACTACAACAGCTTAGTGTCACACTAATACAGCTTAATGTCACACTACAACAGCTTAGTGTCACACAACTACAGCTTAGAGTCGTAATACCACACATACCGTCACACAATTACAATTTACCACCCAACTACCACCACACAATTTCGGTGTCACATTACCACGGTGTCAGGATGATAATGAGGACCCTGGTGGTGGTAGAGACTGAGGTCGACGACACTTCAGGAGCCGAGACACCGAGCAGCATCACCTTATAACAGCACTTGGTTCACGGGGAGAGTGAAGGTACAAAGTGTTCTCACAGATCCATTACTGAATTGGCCTATGGTGTCAAGACTGGCGAGTGTATGGTACCTGTGTGTGTCTCTCTCTCTCTCTCTCTCTCTCTCTCTCTCTCTCTCTCTCTCTCTCTCTCCTCCAGTTTGTCAATATACACAAAATGGAAAATTGTAGAGAGAGAGAGAGAGAGAGAGAGAGAGAGAGAGAGAGAGAGAGAGAGAGAGAGAGAGAGAGAGAGAGAGTCAATATCCTCAAGGAATTAAATCTGGACTATGCAACGGGGTTAACAGTACAGATTTAGATGTGCCCCCCTCCCCCTCCCCTCCCCCATAGCGCAGATGGGGGGAGGGGTTATTTTATACTGGCACCTCCCCCCATTACATCCTGTGCAAGGCTGAAGGACGCAGAGGCATTACAGTACAGTACGTGTACAGTACCACACGCCCTCAGAGATGAAGGTCAACCCAGTGATGGAGACATTTATCTGACAACAACAACAACAACAACACGGAGGACAACAACAAACAACAACACGAAGAAAAAAACAACAACACGGAGGAGGACAACAACAAACAACAACAACACGGAGGAGAACAACAACACGGAGGACAACAATAAACAACAACACGGAGGAGGACAACAACAACACGGAGGAGAACAACAACACGGAGGACAACAAACAACAACAACACGGAGGAGAACAACAACAACACGGAGGACAACAATAAACAACAACACGGAGGAGGACAACAACAAACAACAACAACACGCAGGACAACAACAAAAATCACAACACGGACAACACAATAACAGCAGCAACAACACGGAGGAGGACACAAATTAACTAATTGATCTGACCCCAATTCCTAAATAGAAACTTGGGGAAGCTGACGCCTGCAGGTAATGACGACCTTCCCACCTTCATTACTCTGACGAACAAGGGCTCAGACTGGTGGAGTTAGGTTAGGTCAGGTCCAGGTTAGGTTAGGAAGCTGACGAGTGGTGTGGTGAGGTAAGATTAGATTATATCACGTTAGGTTAGGTCCAGAGAGCTAATAGGGCTGCCGTGCATAAAATGGTGTACGTAGGAGAAACATCATGATAAAATTATTAAAAACAACAAAACTAAAATAACTCCCATAAACTATTAATAAAAACAAAAACACAAATTAAAATAAACTGAACCATTCACCAAAAAAAATTACATTACATCATAGTTTTATTTTGCGTAGACTTTATTCAATTTACACAACACTAAATAATGAAAAATAATATAAGTCAAATGTTCAGAAAATCTATGACCCGAGAGAGCGGCTGTGTTAAACCTTGGCACCGTCAGCAACACACTGTTATTCTTGCTCACCCTGATGGATTCTCCACCCCACCTCTTGCCACCCCACCTCTTGCCAGTCGTAAAAAACCCACAGATTTTTGCAAAACATTTATACCCAGTTCCACCTGCTGGGAGGCTCGTTCAACCTGCTGGGAGACTCAAGTGTGTAAAAATGGGGGTTTCTCTCCGCCACTTTACTGTGTACTAGGAAGAAACTAGTGAAAAACGACCCAGGTAAGACTCAGGTGTATCACGAGGTTCCTCAGGTAAGACCCAGGTACCACGAGGCTCCTCAAGGATTGGGAATCAATCTGGCTCAACACAATCTCATTCTGCCGTCCAATACTGTCCGTACAACACGCAACACTCCAACAGAATACCTTGGCATTGTGCCAGTGAACCTGCTTTGTCTCTTGGCACCCTTGAGCACGATGACTTAACCCCTTGAATATGATGACTTTACCCCTTGAGTATGATGACTTTACCCCTTGAGTATGATGACTTAACCCTTTGAGTATGATGACTTAACCCCTTGAGTACGATGACTTAACCCCTTGAGTACGATGACTTAACCCCTTGAATATGATGACTTTACCCCTTGAGTATGACGACTTTACCCCTTGAGTATGATGACTTAACCCCTTGAGTACGATGACCTAACCCCTAGACGCTACGAAAATAAATCCTTTAAGTTTTCCCCAATACGAAACACACAAAAGGTACCGATTATAACTTTTATATGACCTCCCATAAAACACCACTTTTATTATCACAAGGAATTTTTTTTAAGGTGTGGTTGTGTACTACTCACCGATATAAAAAAGCTGGGGGGGGGGGGGTCAGCTTGAACAAAAGTAACGGGACTTATATCGCTTTCAGCTTAAAAAACGAAAAAGGAAAAAAAGAGGAGGCTGGCTGTGACGTGAATTGTGCCTCTCTCTCTCTCTCTCTCTCTCTCTCTCTCTCTCTCTTAGTTTTCTGTTTTACCTACGAATAAAAACCTGAATATTGTTTCCACTTTACGGCCGTCCCGAACGCCTACACGACCGTAAACCACAACAAACCGGATGGAGACGACGCCAACACGGATTCTTACGGTCGTCTGTGAGTAGGGGGGAGGGGGAGGTGAGTGAGTGGGTGGGGGGAGGGGCAGGTGAGTGAGTGAGTGGGGGGGGGGGGAGGGGCAGGTGAGTGAGTGGGGGGGAGGTGAGTGAGTGGGGGGAGAGGCAGGTGAGTGGGTGGGGGGCAGGTGAGTGAGTGGGGGGGAGGGGCAGGTGAGTGAGTGAGTGGGGGGGAGGGGCAGGTGAGTGAGTGAGTGGGGGGAGGGGCAGGTGAGTGAGTGAGTGGGGGGGAGGGGCAGGTGAGTGAGTGAGTGGGGGGAGGGGCAGGTGAGTGAGTGAGTGGGGGGGAGGTGAGTGAGTGGGGGGAGGGGCAGGTGAGTGAGTGGGGGGAGGGGCAGGTGAGTGAGGTACTGTGCCGTAATGCCTCTCCACCACCTCACCTGAGTGCCACACACTTATCGTCACGACAACAGTAATCAGTGAGACGAGAGAGACACAAGTACTACAGGTCGGACTGATCCTCACTACCCAGCTACCTACACCAGAGGGGGGAGGGGGTAGAGGAGGAGGGGGAAGGAGGGAGGGGGTAGAGGAGGAGGGGGAAGGAGGAAGGGGGATAGGGACAAGGGGGGGTGAGGAGGGGGAGGTGTGGGTGGTACTTGACCCTGTGTAGTGTGGTGTTATCAGCTCCACCACCACAACAGAGAAAGATGTGGCACCGTGACCCTTAGTGGCACTCCCCATACTCCACACCACAACCACACCACACCACACCACACCCATCCATACATCTCTAACTGGAGAGAAAGAAAGAAATATAAAGAAATGAAAGAAAAAAGATATATAAAGAAAGATATAAAGAAGAGAGAGAGAGAGAGAGAGAGAGAGAGAGAGAGAGAGAGAGAGAGAGAGAGAGAGAGAGAGAGAGAGAGAGAGAGAGACCCCCTCATTCAAACCCTCGGCGGCGTCAACAACAACAAAGAGAATACTTCAGGTAATCGTCACCAGAGGGAGAGGTGGGGGCAACATAACGCTATAGTCTCGTTACCTGTCCAACACCACCTGTCTTAATTGGTTTACCTGAGTCGTGTGTGTGTGTGTTTTATCCATTAATTAAACATCAAATACATAATACAAACCCATAATTAGTTCCCCCCCCCATCACGTAGACACGCCCCTCCTACGGCACCTTCCCCCCCCCTCTCTCCCCCCTCACAACCTCCATCTCCCCTCTACAACCCCTCCTCTCCTCACACCTTCCCCCTCCTCCTCCCTCATCCCCCCTCTCCCTCCTCCCTCATCCCCCCCTCCCCCTCCTCCTCCTCCCTCAGCCCCCCCTCCTCCTCCCTCATCCCCTCCTCCTCCTCCCTCAGCCCCCCTCCTCCTCCCTCCTCCTCATCCCCCCTCCTCCTCCTCCCTCAGCCCCCCCCCCCTCCTCCTCCTCGTCAGCCACCACAGTAAATGTCTCGACTTCCTTCGTACGCCATGTAATGTTTCATTCTACTCTCATACCTCAAGCACGACTATCTATCTATCTATCTATCGAGTCACTACTACTACAACTACCACCACAACAATCACTACCACCATCACTACCTGAATACCCTCAAGTGAGCACCTCCCCCCCCCCCCACCACCACATACGTCACGCTCACTTATATTCTCAATCATGTAATTCTCAAACTAAATCCCTTGTAAGATCGCTGTAAAGTGATCATCTCAGACCCACTGTAGTATGATCCTGCCTGTTATAGTGTGTTATCTTAGGCTATTGGTACCCGTGTTATCTTGAACTGTGTGGCACTTGTGTCATACCTGTGTTATTTTACCACTTTCTCAGGTAATAAAAGTCATCACCCCTTTCCTTTCCCACCCATTCCAACCCCCTCATCTCCCCTTTCCCTCACCCCCCCCCCCCTTGCCCTCAATCACAAATCACTTTACCTGTTAACCACCTATAAGTCTCCCCCCCCCCCCCCATTAGCACTCACCATAAAGAATCATCGCTAATTCAGGAGGCACCCAAGAGCCACCTTCCTCAACCGAGTGTGTCAAAACTTCTTCAGTGCCTCGAAAGCTAATGCACTGCTTCACTGAGTCGCATTAAATAATTCACTGCTTCATGACTTGTACGTAATTCTTTGCCTCACTGACTCGGATAAAAATGGCAGAATTTCCCATTTACCGGACGAATATCACCGCCGCTCTCTGAAATATTAGTCTATTTACTGGCCCGGTGTGTGTGTGTGTGTGTGTGTGTGTGCGCGTGCGTGCGTGTGTGTGCGTGTCAGGAATGGGTCGACCCTCTAACACATTTATACTTCCTTAGTTGCCTGCACGCGCGCGCACACACACACGTCCAAACAACAAAACAAAAACAAGACTTATTAACCCTCAGTCACCCGTCTACCTGTCCCACACACCCGTCCCAGGTCCCGTCACCCGTCCCAATCTGCACCATTATTAGACGGGGGCCCCTCCACTAATAAGGCCATTTGTTGGGTTAATAAATCAGACCGAACCTTTTTTTATTTTTATCGAGTCTTTTGTTGTCCAGTGAAGGGCCAATCAAACACGTGTCTCTCTCCCCTCACCACCTTCCCTTGTCCTCCCCTTCCTTACCCCTCCCAATCAAAATCTTCCCCTGTCCTCTCTCCCCTTCCACTACCTTCAATTTTCCACTTCCCCTTCCTCCTCCCCTTCCCCACCTCCTCTTCACCCTCCCTCTCTCCTCTCAGTCCTTGTATATTTTTCTCACTTAAAGCTGTTGTTTCCATTATACACCCTAACCTAACCCTTCCCTCGGTGTATACCTGTGACAGCCTGAGTCCTCTTCCCCTCAAACCTTTGTATATTTTCCTTCCTCGTGTTGTATTTCCTTCACCAGTAACACCCCTCTCGTATATTGTGTATTTACCCCCCACCTAACTGTTGTGTGTATAGTGTGTGTTTTCCATTTGTCACTTTTATGTATACTCTCTCTCTCTCTCTCTCTCTCTCTCTCTCTCTCTCTCTCTCTCTCTCTCTCTCGACGCGTGTACAGGATGATGGAGAAGAGAGAAGAAAATGACTCGTTAAATGAAGGAGATAAGACACATCCACAGACATAGACAGAATAATTATAATCCAATGCTTAGTAGTGTTCTGAGTGGGTGATGTAGGCTCTAGAACGCATAGTAGTTGTTGTAGTCCGGATAGTTGTAGTTGTTGTAGTGCGGATAGTAGTTGTTGTAGTAGTGAGGATAGTAGTTGTTGTAGCATGGATAGTATAGTAGTTGTTATAGTACCGATAGTGGTAGTTGTTATAGTACCGATAGTGGTAGTTGTATAGTAACGATAAGAAGTCGTAGTATCGATAGTAATAGTTGTAATATGGATGATAATAGTTGTAGCATCGATAGTAATAGTTCTAGTATTAATAGTCATAATAGTAACAGTTATAGTATCAATAGTCTTAATAGTAACAGTTATAGTATCAAAAGTCTTAATAGTAACAGTTCTAGTATCAATAGTAACATCGACAGTCGTACAATACCAAGACGTGTGTTGGCCCTAAAAGTGAGTCAATATACTAATTAGGCCAGGTACACCGTGAGCGTTAATTAACCTGTTAGTGAGTGAAAATATCCCAGAGAAGTAGCAGCAGAAGGAAGAGCAGCAGCACACGACCCGCCCAAAGCTCGAGAGAGAATCAGATTAGGACACATTAGGGCGGGTCGTGTGCGGGTCGTGCCAGCTGAGGCCCTTCCACCTTAGAGGTTAAATAGCAACACTCTCAACCTACTCACTCATACCTGGCCAGTCGTCCATGAAGGAGAACTCACCTGTAGGAAGAGGAATAAATCATATGTTAGTTATAGACATTTGTTATACACCACATAACTGTAATTATATGTAATAATTAGATCACGTAAAGGTTAGTATCGCCAGGGCTTATTTTACCTGATGATTATACAGTATACACCCTTATGCTAACCTAACCAAAGGTAACGTAACGCTAACCTAACCTAATGCTAATCTGTATGCTGTACTACACTGTGGGTTAAATGCTTATGAATACTGAAAGACAAATACCAAGTGTAAACAAAGTATTTTATCAGGTAGACATAATGAACAAACTTAAGAGCCCTCCTACCTGTCCTTCCCTCCTTCAGTTCTTTGTCCCAACACTCTCCCTTCTCCCTCTCTCCCGGCTCCTCTCTATTTACTCTCCCTACCATTCCCTGCTCTCTATCTCTTTCTCTTCACAATTCTTTCTTCCCCTGCCCTCGCTTTCTCTTCAACCCCCTACCGCTTACCCCCCCCCCCCCCTTAGCAGTCCCTTCCCCTTTATCCTGTCTGTCCCACTCACGCACCCTGTTCCTTCCGTCACTCTCCTCGCCTTTCTTCCTCCCTCACCCCTCCCTGCCCCACCCACAATCACTTGTCCCCCTCCCTCCCTCACCCACACCCTCCCTGCCTCACCCACACACCCTTGTCACCCTCTCCCTCACCCACACACCCTGCCTCACCCTCCCTGCCTCACCCTCCCTCTCTCCCTCACCCACACACCCTCCCTCACCCACACACCCTACCTCACCCTCCCTCCCTCACCCTCCCTCAGCCATCTCTCACATACACCTGTCTCACGTTCCCTCCACGCCAGCTCCTATGTTTATCTCCAGTGTTTACCTGTCGCGCGGGGCCACACACGACCACTCCCACTAAACAGACAAACAGACACACGCGGGAAGCTGTGAACGAGGCAATCAAGAGCACCTCTGTTCTATCGGCACCATGCAGTTAAGTTTTTATATCGGTATCACTTATTTCTTATCGGCACCACTTGTTTTTTATGGACAACACTCGTTTTTATGAGCACCATTTCTTGTTATCGGTACCACTTATTTTTATCGTACCCAGCTCTGTTTTTTATCGGCAGTACTAAGTTTCACCACCATTTTTTTGTTATCGGCACCACTTGTTTTATCGGGACACATGGTCAAGTAGCATGAACGGTGTTGTAACGAGAGCATTAATCCTCCACCACCCTGCACTCCGTTTTCTGTTATGGCCAATACCAACATGTTTACACCCTATAAATATACACCATCAATATATATTCCCCCCCCCCCCCCCGGATCAAGTTACATAGATACGTAACGAAAACTGATGACCGTAACACACACACACACACACACACACACACACACACACACACACCACTGTATAATGATAAGGATGATAAATTAAAAAAAACAAGAGACAACTGAATTATTATTATTATTATTATTGTTGTTGTTTTTGTTATTATTATTATTATTACTGTATTTCTTTTAACTTACATCGTCCATTATTATGCACCTCAACACCACCACATAAAACCATTCTTCTAAGCGACACTCACGAGTTTCAACATTAATGATATTTTCACTGTAAAAAAATATAAAAATAGGAAATATTCGTACAACACCACCACCACCCCCACTACCACCACCAACCCCCAACCCCCTCCACCACCACCACCACCACCACCAGGCTTTCAAAAACTTAACTGATAAAAAAAAATAAGTGAACTGCATCAAGGGCACGACATAACCTCCCTCCCCAGTGGCTGATGACGTCACATTTGGCAATATTGTACCTGCTCTCTAGATGGTGCCAAGATATACATGATACACACACACACACACAAAATTTGACCCCATCACCACACAACCCACCACCCCAAACCACCCACACACACCCACCTGTCGCCAACATCCCTCATCACCTCTAGGGGTTAATTATCACCCCCAGGTGACGCCCATAAGTTACAGGAAGACAGGTAAGGACGGACATCAACACCATTACACAACAAAAACACGAACCAGACGGCCAGTTTTTCCTTCACAATTTAGATGGAAATACCGAGTGTTGTTTACACCAGCTGATGACCCGAGGCAGGAGAGGAGGAAGTTAGGTGTAGGTTAGGTTAGGTGTAGGTTAGGTTAGGTGTAGGTTAAGTGTAGGTTAAGTGTAGGTTAGGTTAGGTTAGGTGTAGGTAAAGCTAAGTGTAGGTGTAGGTTAGGCTAGGTGTAGGTTAGGTGTAGGTTAGGCTAGGTGTAGGTTAGGTGTAGGTTAAGTTAAGTGTAGGTGTAGGTTAGGTGTAGGTTAAGTTAAATGTAGGTGTAGGTTAGGCTATGTTGGCGAGGATTGGCGAGGCAGGTTAAGCGTTGCAAGGAGTGAAGCCAACCAGGTGTGGGGTCAATATTCACTCTATTGATTCTACTGTGACTGACACACACGGTACCTGGGTCACCACACACACGGTACCTGGATCACCACACACACGGTACCTGGGTCACCACACACACGGTACCTGGATCACCACACACACGGTACCTGGGTCACCACACACACGGTACCTGGGTCACCACACACATTCTACCATGGTCACCACACACACGGTACCTGGGTCACCACACACACGGTACCTGGGTCACCACACACATTCTACCATGGTCACCACTCTCTCTCATGACCCTCTAATTCTACCACCATCCTCACTACAACTACTATCAGCATCATCACTGTCGAGAGATGCCATCAACACTATCATCAATATTAAGCAATACCACAACCATTATTATTACCACCACTACTGCAACCACCACCACTTCTACCACCATCACAATCACTACCACTACTGCAACCACCACCACTTCTACCACCATCACAATCACTACCACTACTGCAACCACCACCACTTCCACCACCATCACAATCACTACCACTACTGCAACCACCAACACCACTTCCACCACCATCACAATCACTACCACTACTGCAACCACCACCACTTCTACCACCATCACAATCACTACCACTACTGCAACCACCACCACTTCTACCACCATCACAATCACTACCACTACTGCAACCACCATCACCACAACCACCATCACAATCACTACCACCATCACCACAACTACCATTATCCTCTCCCCCAGGCCATTACTCAGACACAGAGCAAATAAAATGGTAGACTTTTGTAATTAATTAACCCTCACCCTGGAATGTGTGTGTGAGAGAGAGAGAGAGAGAGAGAGAGAGAGAGAGAGAGAGAGAGAGAGAGAGAGAGCAACACGTCGCAGCCTCATCATAATGCAACAGCCGCCTGTGTCCCTCACCTCTCCCTCACTAGCCCACCAAGTCTCTTATTTCGCATCAATCAGGATCCCCCTCCACGTCTCGGCTCGACCTCCCACCAACACCTTCACCTAGTTATGAGGGGCACTTGTACCCTGGTGACTAGGAAGTGTGTGTGTGTGTGTTAGGCTACTGACGAAGGAGACGCAGCCGCAGGAGGTGTACATCAAGACCACCTGTCCCGGGTTATGAATACAACCAAGGCGCGCCAAATTGCTGCTCCACCTCTA
>CAUDMG010003621.1:707500-810000 GCA_958450375.1 Homarus gammarus
GTATATAAGCATAACTTTCTACATCTGAATCTTTATGTCACTTACTTCATAAAACATTAAAAACTAGTACAGTACTGTAAAGTATTGTACAGTATATATTTGGGGTAGCTACTGTACTTTAACTTATGTGGAAAATACTTTTAAATTTTTCTGACCTTCTTCCACAGACATTTCAAGTTATTGATGTTTTTCTGAAGTACAGCACACATAAAACTTGTAGCTACTGAGAAGGTTAAACACAGAACACAGGTTACCGGTACATACTGTAAAATAGTACCGTACTGCACCATACACAGATCACAATGACTTACTTTTTTTTTATTCTTGCTCTGCGGCTTAAGTGTAAGCAATAATAAACACAACTACTGTATTCTGCTACATTATTCAATAAATGATCATATCGGAAACATTTTATAAGCCAGCTATGATATACATGTAGGACTGACCTCATACAGGACTTCACTACAGTACGAATTTGACTTTTCCACCATATGCCCACCAAAAATGTTCAAACACCTACAAAAACACGAAGCAATCTGTACTGTAGCTTGGCAATATTGAGTTATCTCTCCTTACTAAAATCAACCATAGTTCAGTGATCATTTAATTCAATTCACTTAAGCTCTAAAGATGCAGAGAGAAAAAATAATAATTTAATTGCTTCTTCAATAAATTCTAAGTTACTTTTTCATATTCTTCCACTCAACAAATTGTAAATTACTAAAAATCACAGAGTAGGTTAAACAATATCAAGAATACACTGCAAATAGACACTAGGCATGGAATCTCTCTAGTAATATATGAGGTAAAATTAACAATGATGCATAAAGTTGCTAACACTCAGCAACTGTGCAATCTTTAGTCTGGTTGGGAGGAGCTGGTAGTGGCCTTCCTGATCACAACCACAAATGACTCACTGGCAGATTGGAAATTAATTAAAGATGAGAATTATGTTCCAAAAATATTTGAATTTAATGATACTATAGAAACACTTATATGATGTTTGTATTATTTTGAGGTGTTGGATCCACTATATATCTCACCAATAGTGGATTTAAAGGGTTTGAGATTCCCTTTTCTTTGTTATTTTATCAGATTTTTATTCTATACTTTGAATAAATATATTATCAGTCAAGATCCAGTCCAAAATTATGGCTCATTCAAATTTAAACAATATATATATTTTTTTTAATCTGAGAAAAATCTGCCAAACCTTTCCTAATAACAACATATGGTTAGATGCATTACTGAACCGCAAACACCAGCAGGAGGTTGTGTGGCATATAAGACACCTGTTTAAATAATGTGGAGATATATCCTAAGCCTGCCATTCATTAGCACAATAAGTTAAAATATTAAAAACAAATGAGTTTACTCTATATTGAGTACACAATGGTACAGTTATTATCCCAGATAATAAGTCACAATAAAGACTGCATAACCTTTGGTTCAGAGTAAAATTGTGTCAAGGTCTCTGAACCATCGTTTGCCATTTGGTGACAGGTGTCCACCATACGATGTTCTTCATGATCACTAAACAATCACCAAAGTTCCTTACTAGTCTTTCATTATTCATATTTTGTTTTAAATTTCTAACATTTAATACTTGTTACTGAATCTTATACACATTAATACTCAGAACCTCAACAAATGACGAATATACTGAGAGGAAAACAGTCTTCCTTGTAGTGAAGTTGTCTCGTATGTTGTTCACAAAATAGTATAAATGTTGAACAGTAGAATGTCTTTATACTCTACCAATACAGCCAAGAAACTCACTACTACACTTCTACATCGTCATCACCAGCTGACATCGTAGGACCACAGTACAATAAGTCAAGCTCTTAACATATATCGGGAATACCACCAAAATTTGTTTTATGTTCGTAGCCAATCACTCCGTCTTACCTGTAATAAGACAACAGGCCGTTGGTCAGCACGAACCATCGCTTCTGATACCCCTTGAGGTAGTTGGTCCACTTGTACAGCCAACCTTTCATATCAGGGTCAGTTTGTTTCTCAGACATTTTGTTTAAAGCCTAGAATAGCTTGTCACTATCATCTGATCCGTCCAAGATGGCAGCTTTGTCAACAGTGACCGCCTATACTCTCTACATTCATCAACCTCTTGTTTACCTCACTCTTTAATACAACTTAACTTCATTATAATTAATATTTATATTACTCATGAGTTGTATATCATAATAAAAGCTCATTAAATGCCTGATAGGGGAATGCGTAAAAAAGAAAACGGGAAATTTTAGTGTGGCTCCGTGGCACCATAGTTAACACCTACTGTATAGCTTTATAATGTGGAGGCACTGTACCGCTGGCTCTTTGATAACTCGTACTATAACTGTATTATTTGAATAAGATAATAAACATTGTTTTTCAAAACTTTAACACTTCTGTATCACTGTCACCAACAATGTGGAGGAAATGATACATAAAAAAACACACTTGGCACGAGAACTCTGTCTTAACACGAGACAAAGAACACAAATTTATCTTGTGATTGCTTTTAGTCTATAAAGTATGAATTCATTATGAATATTTCAATTTACTAAACTTTCAATTGTTTCGGATCTCTTCAAAATTTTTAATACAACTTTGCAATTTACTGTAAATGACCAGCGCTCCTGTAATTCATAATTGTTGCATTTGTAATTGCAATATGGTGTGGCCTAGACTCGGGGAGTTGAGTCGGCCCCATCCCTCCTTTTGGAAATAATAAAATTGTAGTCATTAGTGACGCAACAAACCTAGAGCTAATAGCCTACATAACATACATCCCTAGTTGCAACGTTTCTAGAAAGTTAAATATTACAGTAGACATGGAAAACGTTCCAATAAAAACGTTGTGAAATATTGCAAAAACATTTTCTAAAAATAATCATGGCGTTGTTATGATAGTTTTTGCTTAATGCTGATAGTAACAGTGATTATAAACCGTTATTATCAGGCACTCGATCACGGCCATACACATAGGTACATACAAACATCCTCAGCTCCTTACAATGGGACGGATAGGATTAAATATGCGTCTCTTGGAGCTAAGATAAGGCATCCATCCTACCACGTCGATCAGAAGAATAAACAACAGTATATTGTGACATTCCTTTTGCAGTTAAC
The DNA here is from genome assembly GCA_958450375.1 of Homarus gammarus. Taxonomy (NCBI): domain Eukaryota; kingdom Metazoa; phylum Arthropoda; class Malacostraca; order Decapoda; family Nephropidae; genus Homarus; species Homarus gammarus. The sequence goes on from CAUDMG010003621.1 coordinate 710,633, forward strand.
GTTATACTATTATTACTGTGCTTCAACAATTAAAAATTATGAGAGGTAAAACTCTCTAAAAGCCTCTTCAACATCTTTTTGGGAAATGGTTCCTTTTGTCTTCAACTTTCAGTCAAGTAACGGCTTCTAGAATCACTAAAACAAAAGTAAAAATATGAATAAATAACCGATCCAATAGGATGCCATTTTTAAATGACCCGTCAGCACACAGTTGTGAACCGCTGGCCAGCTGCTGCTACTGCACCAAGTGCTACTACCAATCAATTCTAACAGCATCTTTCAGCAATATCAGCGGTAAATCAATTAGACATGGCTTCTTGATATCAGTATTCAGATTTCAGATTGCCCCGGAGGGGGCTAGTTTGAAATTCAGTCATTGGGTTTCTGAATAGGCTGGTTTATTTTGAAGACTAATGAAGGAACTTTTTTAATAGAAAAATTTAGTATACGCTTTGTACATTTGTTATGTTCTTAAGTAATGCCCGAGTTAAGGCTTTCCAGCAATCTTTGTATATATATATATATATATATATATATATATATATATATATATATATATATATATGCTGATAACCACAAGGAAAGAAGAAAACACGAAGTTCCCAAGCGCTTTCGTGTAATTCACATCTTCAGGGGTGGTTATCAGCATATACCTAGATCACGCGTACCTACAGTGATTTACTTGCATATATATATATATATATATATATATATATATATATATATATATATATATATATATATACATACACGAAGTGGTTTATGGTTTTCTTCACAGTAGTGATGGACATGATTTTGCAGTGCTTAGAATAAAAGCTTATATAAAGCTATTATTCAGTGTGGTATTCTGCATGAGTCCTAAGAGTTTGATTTTAAGTATAGAAAAAATTAAAGCTTTTCATAAAATGTTTAAATGACGATATATATAATTAAAAATAGATTCTATTTATTTATACTAAATTGATATATAGGTAATACTGTACCTATTTAGATAATGGCCAGTGAAATGTTTGGTGGCTGGAGTTGTTCGCTGTGTAGACCATCACTCACGGTACTAGTTCCTCCCTTTGCCGCCTCCTCCTCAGAGTCCTCACCCTAACACACCAACGCCATCAACATTATCAAGGTATTCTGTGACATTTAACTGTTTTAAGCCTATGTCCATATTACCTCACATCAAAGTTTACATTACTAAGAATATTTGTGCTTATTCTAATTGTATACCAACTCGTTGATTCTACAGTTAAACGGAAATAAACGTAAAGGAGTTTGAGTGAGTTAGAAGCGGGAAATAAAAATCATAAAACAAGACATCACTTGAGGTATTTAGTCTGTTTTCTTAATGGTTTTGTTGCAAGTTTAAAATAAAGGAGGTTTATAAACATCTAAAATTTCTCTTAAACTTGAAAATAAGAAGCACGTGTAGGGTGGGCTGACCACGCTGGGCCAGGGAGGGTAGTGTATGGGAGAATGGCGTCATCTTATTTCTACCAATTTTCTGCCTGTAATTGATTATATTTGTATGGTTAGTATAGTAGTTAAAGTATTGATATGGTTAGTATGGTAGTTACAGACACGTGGGAGACTGAACTACTGTACTGTATTTGGTAAATTTAGAGTTTTATATAACCTGTAAATTTGGATGTGGATATTTATACGTTATTTACAATCTATTAAATAGATACATGCACAAAAGCTATTAGAACATGACCTAACCTAAAGTAATTTACCCTAAGGGTACTTGTAAGCCCGGACCTGCGGCCTAGAAAATAGTGCGTTAATGTTTGAAATAAGGCAAACAGAGTATTAGGTTTTATATCTAGAAGCTTAAGTAATAAGAATGCAGAGGTCTTATTGCACCTATATCTTGTGCTAGTCAGGCCGCACATCGATTATGCGGTTCAGTTCTGGTGCTCTTATTATAGAATGGATATCAATTCACTGGAGTCGGTGCATCGAAGAATAGCGAAAATGATTCCGGGACTTAGAAACATAAGAACATAAGAATGGAGGAAACTGCAGCGGGCCTATTGGCCCATACTGGGCAGTCCCGTTTACACCCAACCCCTATTGCTCATATAAGCATCCAACCTATGTTTGAAGCTATTCAGCGTATTCGAGTTAATGATGATATTTGGTAACTTGTTCCATTCATCCACTACTCTGTTTCCAAACCAGTGTTACCTATTTCACGCCTAAATCTAAATTTGTCTAATTTAAAACCATTGTTACGAGTTCGCTCCTGGTTGGATAGTTTGAGTACCTTTGTAATGTCCCCTTTGTTTAGCCCTGCCTTCCACTTATACACCTCTATCAGGTCGCCCCTCGCTCTACGTCTCTTGAGGGAGTGCAAATTAAGATGCTTTAACCTGTCTCTATACTCAAGGTTCCTAATGCCCGGGATTAGTCTTGTCATTCTCCTCTGAATTCTTTCCAAGGATTCTATATCCATTCTGCAATACGGTGACCAGAACTGAACTGCGTAATCCAGGTGTGGTCTCACAAGAGCAAGATAGTTTTAGGATGACCTCGCTAGTCTTGTAACTTATATTCCTTTGTATGAACCCAAGTACTTTATTAGCCTTGTTACGGGCAAAAACACATTGTTTACTTGGCTTAAGGTTCCTACTTATCATTACTCCTAAATCTCTCTCGCAGTCGGATTTCTCTATGGCATCGTTGTTCATCTGGTATCTGGTTTCCCTGTTTACATCTCCTATACTGAGTACTTTACATTTGTCCACGTTGAATTTCATCTGCCATTTTTCAGACCATTCGAAAAATTTGTTTAGATCTTCCTGTAGTTTTGTGGAGTCCTCGTCAGATTTAACAACATGTCCTATTTTAGTGTCATCAGCAAATTTACGTATGTTGCTGTTTATGCCGATATCTATGTCGTTTATGTATATAATAAATAATAATGGTCCAAGTACTGAGCCTTGGGGAACTCCACTTGTGACTTTGCTCCAATGGGACTTAGTGCCGTTAATGCTCACTCGCAGTTTCCTGACCTGTAACCACGCCCTAATCCATTTAAGGATGTTACCTTTGATGCTATGAGCTTCTACCTTTCTAATTAGTCTTTCGTGGGGGACTCTGTCGAAGGCTTTGCTAAAGTCGAGATATACCACATCATAATTGTGCCCCTCGTCCACCGATTCGAAAACTGATGAAAAGAATGTTAATAGATTAGTTAGACATGAACGTCCGCTTGTGAAGCCATGCTGGGAATCATTGATCAATCGTGCTTCTCCAGGTGATTTCGAATAGTTTGAAATGATTGCTTCCAGTAATTTGCCTACTATTGATGTTAGACTGATTGGGCGGTAGTTAGAGGATAGTGATCTATCCCCCTTCTTGAAAATCGGTATTACATTCGCTGTCCTCCAGGATTCTGGTGGTACTACACCTGTTTTTAAGGACATGTTAAACAACTTTGCTAAGGGCATACTAAGCTCTTCCTTACATTCCTTTAATACTCTGGCAAATATCTCATTGGGACCAGGTGACTTATTAGGCTTTAGTTTGTCTATTTGCTTACTAACATCGTTACTAGTCACTACTATCTCGCTTAATTTGTTTTCTTCACTATCTCTGAATAAAGTCCATGCCCCGGTTATCATGTTTAAATTTTCGGTGGTGAAAACTGTTGAAAAATATTGGTTCAAATTATTGCTCATTTCTCTGTCGTTATCAGTAAGCTCGCCGGTGTCTGACCGTATTGGTCCAATCTTTTCTCGTGTTTTAGTTTGATACATTTGGTAGAATCCTTTGGGGTTTGTCTTCGCCTCCCTTGCTATCCTTACCTCATTATTCCTCTTGGCTTTCCTTATCTCGGTTTTAACCCTACTCGCCAACACCCTATAATAATCCCGGAGGTGAATTTCGCCACGATTTATCCTTCTACCTATAGCCTTCCTTTGGCCAATGATGTTCTTTAAATAATTATTTATCCATTTAGGGTCATTGTTGTCTGATCTGAGTTTTTTGTATGGTATGTTCTGCCTTTGTGCATTAAGTAACTCACTATTTAAATTGTCGTGGAACTCGGCAATCTCAGATCTCGTTATCAGGTCGGTGTCATCTGTCAGGTTCACGGCCATGCGCGACACCCCCTCTCTCAGCTGCCTCTTTAAACTGTCAAAGTTTGTCCTTCTGAAATCTGGTACTTTAGTGGAATTTTCCTTACGTCTGCCCTGAAAATCTAACTGGAATCTAATTTCTTTGTGTATTTCCTAGAAAGACGAAGAGTGTGGGGAGATATGATAGAAGTATTTAAGTGGGTGAAAGGAATCAATAAAGGAGATATAGATAAAGTTCTTATAATATACGCGCAGGATAGGACTCGTAGCAATGGATTTAAGTTGGATAAGTTTAGGTTTAGGAGGGAGATAGGAAGGAACTGGTTCACAAATAGGGTGGTGGACGAGTGGAACAAGCTTAGCAACTTTGTAGTAAGTGCTGGAACGTTGGAAAGTTTTAAAAGGAGGCTAGATAGATTCATGGATATTAGAGAGTGGTAGTAACTCTCGACAGGAGCTCCCTTGCACAGGCCAACCGGCCTATTGCAGACTCCTTATTTTCTTATGTTCTTAAAAAAAACCCCTCTTAAAACAGACCTAACGACACTGAATGAATTCTCGTTTCCAGTTTTATATTTTACCAGTACTTCATTGCAATTAGAGTTGCCACAAAGTTTCATCCAATTCTATCAACTCTTTCTGGTGTTAGTCTAAAAAAAAAAAGCTACCTAACCGACAACCGAACGATATATTTACGCTTGAATCTGTATCTGTCTCTCTATCTAAGAATCAATATTGAGGTCTGTGAATGGTCACTGTGGAATATTAACCAAAGACTGCTGAGATTTATGAGTACAATTTTTTTCCATTTCAGACGGAATCAAAATGTCGGAGAACATAAAGGCATGGCTTTATGCCTTTTGTGGGAAGAAGAAGGTCACTCCAGAATATGAAGTCCGAAATTCAGGTAAATAATTGAGTGTCTTGGTAACTTATTAATACTGCACAGTTTAACTACAGGAAATAAAGCTGTAATATAAATGTTACTTGGAGGTTCATGAGTTTCATTATTTCACACTACTGTACAGTATTGAATTATTAGAATTTAAAATGTGCAATAAGAAAATGTGAGGGGCTTATAATAACATATTTATAAATATATGTAACGTAAAAACTGCATAACGTACTGTAGTATGTGTAGCAGTGATATCTTAGTGTGTGTGACGTGGTTGTTGAAGCCTTTCACAATCTTTGTTGATGGTACCATACACTATATTAGTTTCCGTTATTTTGTAAAATATGGTTACATATTAAATGTAGGAATGTTTTAAGTATTTTTAATGTGTTGTGTTGTAGTGTTGATTTTTGAAGAAAGCAATAACTGTTTTGTTGTGCTATTGTGACTCGGAACTCCTTTATATATTCAATGTATCTGCAGCAGACTTGACTGTGAGTGTTCCCTCTCATGGGTATGTACTCAAAGTGAAAGTAGTAAGCAAATAAATTTTTTCCTTAGTCCCCAGGCCACTGAAGACACTTGATTTTGTATAACATGTGTGTGTGTGTCTGGGGTCAAGATAAAGGGGTTACAGAGGAGTCCTCCCCCCTGCCACATCAGGTGTGTCATGCTACCAGTCTCAGGCATGGCATGTATGCCGTGGCAGACAAACACTATACAGGATATTAGTGCATTACTTTATACTACAATTTATTAGTGTTAGGTGATATAGGAAAGTTGTATGGGTCATTCTGCAAGTCTTAGATCACTTGCTGCGAGTTGTACAAGACCTTCCTAAGATCACCCACTGCCTTGTCCAGGAATTGTTCTGTACAGTATTCACGTTAATGTAGAATTCCATGCTGGGAATTTTCTTAATAAGTGTCTACTATCATGAATATCTTACAGTATGTAACTTCTAAGCAAAAATATATGTTTTTCAGGCCCAAAGCATCGCCAACGGTTCTTGTGTGAAGTTCGTGTGCCTACCTATAACTACATTGGTGTTGGGAATTCAACATGCAAGAAAGATTCCCAAACTAATGCTGCCAAGGATTTTGTACAGTTTCTCATCCGCCAGCAAGAGGTGACTCCAAGTGAGGTTCCAGATATACAGGTAAAATACTGAAGTAATGGTCACTTATAGTTTATAATCTTGAGGTTTGCAGTCGTGTTGTAATTAAAATAACCCGCTAATTCCCATGACAGATTCCTCTAGTGTTAAGTTTTAGATTCAGGACGGTGTGCTACTACAGTCATATAGATGGTTGGATGTTGCTATTGAAAACTTGCTGCTGATGGGTGATGTTGGTTGTGTGGAGCAAGAGGAGGGGTAAACCAAGTTCGGAGCCTTGTGGTTGGGGAATATCAGAAGACAACATATCTTTCACACCAGTAATAGTGAATGGATGGCAATGAATGAAGGGAAAATATGATTCTGATTGTTTCCCACCAACTTGCATTAAGCTGCAAGAGACTTAAAAGAATAACAAAGAAATTAGGCTATACAGCATTTGTTAATCATAATATATAGTGTCCCTATGTTATTAAAAAGATTTACTACTACTGTACTGTTAAATGTGTTTTGTCTTTGGTAGGGGGCAGATGTTAGTAATGATGGTGGTGCTCCTGAAGAACAAGGAGAGTTTCATCCCTCTGAACCAATGGCTCCTGTCCCTGGCCTCAGGGATGAAGGAAATGTGTACCGTCCTATTCAAAGAGGAGGTCGACATATGACATACATGGAGCGTGTGCAGGAACGAAAAGCCACAGAGGAGGCAAGTAACTTTTTTTGTTTCTATTAACGTAAAAAATTAACATATGCAGTATATAATTAAATCTTCATTATTTAAAAATAACTGTAATTAGTATTTGCAAAAGCTTCATTGTGGTAATACTGTACTGTACAGGTATATAGATTACTAAATTAATATGTAGGTGACTTGTAGATACAGTATTGTGGTGTGTATCTGTGTGAAGGTTTCATCATAGTTTTATGACAGTTCCCTTATGATTGAATCTTATTAGGGATATCATAAACATAGTATATGACTACTACTTGAAAACATACCCTTTAATTACCAGGTAAATTTATTTTTCAATAGATTATTATACTGTACTATTAAGTTTGTCAGAGTGGGATGTGCATATTCATACATACACACATCCCGGATATTACGATGAACACTTTTTACCGTAACATCATGAAACTTCTCTTAAGTCATTTGGTTTACCTCCAGGCTGAAGATGTTGATCTTACTGCAAACATCCACGGTAATTGGACAATTGAAAATTCAAAATCTCGTCTTCACATGTTTCTTCAAACAAACAAGATCAAGGCTGATTACAAGTACAGTGCAATTGGCCCTGATCATAACAGGTAAGAAATAATGTGACTGAGTATGGTTCAGCCAGATGTAGTTACAGTACATAAAGGAGGACAGTTTAGTGGTACCTTCATAGTTGTTAGTATAGAAGAGGACAAACTACTGTATTTTGTTATTCACTGTAAAATATGACAGTCATTTTGGTAAGGTCTTTAACCATTAGAGGAGCAACAAGAATAGTTATGTCTGCTGAGTTAGTGACAGGTGAACTGTACAGTATAGGGTGGTTCATTTGGTTGGAACTACGAGTATGTGGTGTAATAAATACTAAAGATGTTATGGGTACTCTTTTATTATAATACTGTATTGTATTTTAATAATTTTTTTATGATATCTGCTTTCCAATAACATAACAGGTATCTCAGCTGATCAAAAAATTTATTCTTACGCCTTTTTCACTATTCGAAAGTGATCCTCACTTGTACAAAAGATGGTCTGATCAAAAATTCAAATCTGCTCACCCTGTGTGCTGAGCCCTTATTGCCCCAAAATAAGATAATATACCAATAGTACGGTACATTTTATAGTACAATACTCTATTTGGTTTTACAATTACTGTATAGTAGTTAGGTTCTAAATTACAGTAGTTAAATTTAGGAGCTAAATTACAGTTGTTAGGTAGGTAGATTTAGTTTTTCCTGAAACAATTTCAATTTTTATTTTTTGGTATAATTTTTTTAATCAGACCGTTATTTCTACTATTTATTCCATTATTTTCACTATTTATTCTGTTATTCCCTGTCCAAAATTTGCTGTTTGAATAGTTTTTAAGGCACCTAACAAATTCAGGTTAGGTTTGTTGAGGAAGGCTTCTGTAATTTGATAACAGTTATCTGCTTCACAGGTGCTGACCTTAATGAAGCTATTTAACAAATTACAGAAGATATCTTTAACAAAGTTCATAGTAATTGGGGAGTAAGTTTACAAGAATCTATTAGTAACAATAATATTGAACAAATACTGTAGGTCCTATGATTAGAAATACTTTTTCAGTCTTTACTACTGCTCTGGTTGATTAGGAAAATTCGTGAAAATTATTTCACCTAGTCTAAATGTTAATTGCTTCTTCATATTGTTGATTAGATTAATTGGGTTAGAATGTTTTATGTACAGTATTGCTTGAGGTGGTGAGTTAGTGATAGGTTAGCACTTTTCTAGATTGGCCTAATTGTGTGGGTGTGTGTGGATGTCAGCCTTGCTACATTTCCAACTAAACGGCTTTACAGGCACAATAGACTCGACAAGATACTTTAGTGTGCAGCAGTGATGTGGAGTGAAGCAAAATTGAATAAAGTTTTCTTTTTTTGGTTTTACCCTTTTGGAAGTTAGTTGTTTAGGATATTGGTGTCATTGTACGCTGCTTTTCCTTTTGTGTCTTTGTGGAGGAGCGCGGTCCTATAGTTGCCGGGGTGGTTGTTTTGTTGGTCGGGTACTGTATCGTAAGGATTTGATAGCGAGTCAGTCCAAAGTCTCCTGTGATGAATATAGTGGTAAGGGATTTTAGATGGACCACTTAAGGGTTTTTTTACTTTTAATATGGGGATTATGTCTCTCTTTCTGTATGGAGAGCACTTGGTTATGTAGCCAGAACCATTTGAACATTTTACTTTGGTGTGTAAAGCTGTTGGACTTTAGATAATTTGTGGACCTGCTGCTGATTGATGGTTGTTTCAAATTGGTGAGAAGTGAAAGGGGGTTGTATTAGATATGTTTTGATTTTGTTCATTGCTCTGGTGACTTACTGCTGTAGGAAGTGGTTCTGAAGCTTTACTGCTTTGGCTGAAGAAGAGTAAGCTTTTGAATTTTAGGTTTATTTAATATATTTAGTCATTAAAATCTTATTGCAAATGAAAGAAAATTTTCAGGTATCCTAGTAAAAACATATTGAACTTGTTCGGTGTGTTCAGACTTTGATACCTGTATGGTAATGTGTATGCAATATTTTAGTGAAATTATTATGCATTAAATTATTGCCTTATTAACCTGGTAAATAATCCAGGTTTCAAAGGCAAAGGGCCTTTTTCTCTGTCATTTTTATGAGATAATGAGAAAAAGGCATGTTACTTTTTCTCATAATCTCAGGAAAAAAAGCTGAGTCTGTGAGGAACATTGCTCTATGACAAACAAAGCCTCTTGAAGACCACAGGCTGGGTCCAGAGTTGACTAATCTCTGAGCTTAGCTTGTTTCTTGCACTGTTCCAGCCTTATGATGTGCACTATTGTAAGTGATGACATGGTGCTGTATTTACCTAACTGTAGAGTAAATACTTTGGAATTAGTCACTGCTGAAGTGTAAATTTTAAAGACTCTTTGTATAAACAGAACAAGTTTCCTAAATCCAGTTGACTGAAAATCTTTAAGAGTATTAATAACTGTTAGTAGGACAGTTGGCTGCCTTTGTACAAGGAATCACTATTTTGTGAAGGTGAAAGATTTTCCCAACTCATTTTGACTGACCTCTGGCTATACTCAGACTATGGCTTCCCTTAAGAGCACTAGTATTGTCTGTGCATGATAGAACATTGTCAGTGAAGAGACTTACAGGGATAGGTTGAAAAACAAAAAAGAATAAAGTTATTAATAGACAATAGTAATGTTTAATGTTTTTGATTTTATGAAAGACGATGAGATGGTTACCGGTCATAAACACTGTTATTGGGTAGACATCATAGAGCACAGTATATACCGTAGCTCTGTTTGTATTACTATTTGTAGCCATATTGTTTTCTTAGCTGTTACTTAGTCTTTCATGCCTTGATGGACATGATACTTTACCCATCCCTTGCCTATAGGCAGATGAAATCCCTTACGGAATTTGTTATCTTTGGGTTAAAGGTCAAGATATTTGTTGTAAAAGATGTACGTAGATTTTCATCCGTAACCATAATTTTTGTTTTTACATGATGGGGCCTAAGTACAGTCGTGAGCAATAGTCATGTGACTTATGGTACTTTTAATACAAAGACTTAAAATGCCCAACAATGAAGGTTGTAGCAAATAACAGACTGCCTGCCTGAATGACTTATAAGCTGTTAAGTGGTAGAAATTATAAATTGGATTAGAAAGAAAGCAACATTTGTTTAGGAAATTCTGAAGAGTTTCTACAGACTTCTGTATCTTACGTTAGTGTTTCCGTGGACAAAGGCAGCTAACCATTCTAGTATAATATCTGTTATGGGAATGAAATATTGTATTGTATATAGGTTATGATTTAACTGCATGTAACTAGTAACTTTCACCTAATATTCATGATGATATATTACTCTTAACAGTAATGATATCTGATGGTCTGATTGGTTATTTCATCTTAATTATTGAGGATTAAGAAAATATATGGTATGGACTTGGAACTTGATCTTGAAACTCATGAAGTATTATCCAATTAGGGAACACAAAATGATCATTATAAAGACTACAAGTCAAATAAAAGTATATGAGGTCATCCTCAACATCTTGTGGCTGGAAAACCTTCTTCCATGAGCAGTGTTCCCCACAGGCAGCAGCTGATGGGACCACCACCAAGACCACGACCCAGTGTAATCATTTAGAAGGTTAGTGTAAGTGAGGAGGCCAATTTAACACATCAAAACCTTCTCATTCCAACAGGTTTTCACGCCTTGTCTTTTTAATGTGAATACTGTATTAATCTCTTGTGCATTTACTATATATATATATATATATATATATATATATATATTATATATATATATATATATATATATATATATATATATATATATATAATATATATATATATATATTGTTTCTAGGACAAATTGGTGGCTTGTGTTCGTGGCTTAGTTTTAGTTACCTTAGTTTGCATTATAATGTTCTTGCTTGGATTTGAGCTTTGGGAAACAGGCTGTATTTCAGAAAGTACTTAACTCTTTTATCTTGAAGAAATCAATATAAGTATTATGCAAACAGTATCGAATTGCTAACCAAGGAAGGGTTTTAAAAGTTATGTTTATGTTATTGAAACCTTCTCTTTTATTCATTCAGTATCTTGAAATTCAAACCAAACCCATCCAGTTATTGTACACTCACTCCAAAAAGTATCTTCCGATTTTTGTGTGAGGCAGTGTAACACAGCGGATGAAGGATTCTGACAACCCTACCGATACAGCAGGAGTCATTTTGTAGATCATTGAACCCTTCCATAAAGATACTTTTTGGGGCCAGTGTACACATTTTCACATGGTATTTGATTAGGATATATCTAATAAATAACTTCCAAATCTTTCCCCGTTTAATGCAGGATGGTTGGATATGAGCACACCCACCTACCTATTTTTACTTCTTTACTGTATTTATCATTCATTCATTCATTCCTTCCTTCCTTCTGCTGTAAATGATTTCATGTTATGGCTCAGTGCAGTACTCCCATTCCTCAATACTGTACTGTAATATCTTCGTCTTGTTTACCCTTGTTGCACAAAAGTTGGTCAGCGTCGCCCATCAGCAATACAATCGTTCCCAAAACTCGCTCTGAAATGAGGAGAGAGACGGACAGCTGGTGATCACTTGGTATAATTTCCTGCATTTGTCATTAAACTGGACACTTTACTCCTGCATCTATCTGGTGATTTTGGATATGTAATTGTAAAATATCTAAATATGATGGGAATGTTTGGTTCATTTTTGAGTGTAGGAATGTGTCTTTGGTTATATATTGATTGTATATGCTTGAATAACTTTGTGTGTTTTAAAAGATACAGTATGTAGAGCTTTTCGGGAATGTACATATTTTATAAAAGAAGGGAAGACTTTTACTGTCATTTCTTTCCAGCCACCCTGCATTAGGCAAGAGAAAGCTGGGGATTTCTATTTTTTGACCTAACAAAATCTTTTTATGTCAGTTCTGTAACCAGTGTATCACCATGTAGATACAGCTTGGCCTTTAATTTGTATGTAACGCTTTTATTAATTCGGTTCCAAAAGTCCGCCTGTAGAATTAATATGTCCTCTCCTCATCACCCGTATAATTTAGCCTTTCTCCTCTCATTCAATTTTACTTAGTTTCTCAGTTTCATGAAAAAGATCGATCACTGTAACCACGATGATTTTGATACGCTCGTTACATGTATCCACATACTGTACAGGATTAGGGTCACGATTGCATAAAGCAAAATTATGGAGACTGTTCTATATTCCCCTGTGTTAATGTGGTTATTATCAATAGATCCGTGTTTTGTTTTCATGTGCATGATCAGCTATTCACTAACTTCGTATTCTTTGTCATCTTACTGTTCACATGTTCTCCCGATTCCTGTATACTTTTATATCTGTCACATACCCATTAACATGACTCATACTTTGTAAGATATTCGTCATGGTATCTTAAGATTTTTTAGAGTGTTTTGGTTAATACAATGTTAAATTTGAGACCATTCTTCTTTCTCTTATTTACTTATTTAAATGTTCAGTTTCATGTTGGTCCACAAAAGAAGGAACTGCTATACGCTCTTCTGCAGACCTTTGTCAATCATCAAGGTTCTCAATTTCAACTTGTTCATTTCTTAAAAAATGTAAATAGATAAGTTATTTTATTTAAGGGTTTTTGTTCTTTTCACTGATTATAATGCTAATTACTTTGTCTTCTTTATGACAGGAGTTTTGTGGCTGAAATGTCCTTCTATGTAAAAGTACTTCAAAGGAGTAAGTATTTTACTGTAGATTGTTCCCCTTCATATATGTTGTCTTGCACTTTGAGGTGAAAATTGGGAAGGGTCTCTTTCATGGTTTTGACTACACCACTGGTATTATCGTGTGGGAAGACAAGCAGAAGTCATAACTCAATGTAGTCAAGGATCATGTAGTTTGTTCTGATACGATGTAGAGATTGTAATAGTCGTCTTGGGAAATTGTTAATGAAATAGAATGTCAGCTTAGAATATATTGTACTGACATTACAGTACTTTCTAATTTACATATTTAAATTCACAGATATTAATGCACGAGAAACTGGGTCAAACAAACAAGCTGCCAGTAAGAGTTGTTCCCTGTCACTCGTGCGACAACTCTACCACTTGAATGTGATTGAAGCATTTTCTGGAACACTTAAGAAGAAGGAAACTGAGCAGCTCAAACCTTATGGAGTTTCTCTCTCACCCGAACACATAGCCCTCATAGATTCTGTGATAAAGATTACAGGTGTTCACCCAATGGAACCAGTAAGTTTGTAGAAACACTTTCAATTGGTTAAAACAAATATAGTATATGGGTAAGCTTAAGGCTGCTTTCACACAATCTTTTTTTTTTGGGGGGGGGGGGCCACGTTTTATAAATCAATGGACACCCACCCATGTAAGAGGTCCCATTTAGTGTTTCACGACTAAAAAAAACTATTGGATGAAATTGGTCTTAGATGTTGCACATGGTAGCCTTTCTATGATTGTAAGTAAATATAGTACATTTAAGGTTGTTTCCTTTATTTTATTTATGTTGCATTGTTATTATTGGTTGTTTAAGAAAGTTATCAGATGAAATTATGACTATTTGACTGTGAGTTTTTCTTCCTTCAGTCTGGGGATCCTTCTCAACCCTGCAATCTGATTCCTGATGTTAAATTAACTGATTTTGAAACCTCAGACGGCCCTAAGACTACAGGTGGAGTTGTGTCTTGGTCACCGCCTCAGCCAAACTGGAATGCATGGACAAGCTGTAATTTGGATGAGGGTCCTTTAGCTACAGTAAGTATTCTAAGACAGGGAATGTGTAAACCCAAGCCACCAGACATTATAATTTATATATATTGTCTTAAGTTGGATGCTTTAATACATAATCATAATCAAAGTCATATTATATTATTTCCCCCTCCAGCTTTCTTTGGATCAGATTAGTTCTGATTTACAAAAGACCCATCGAGATCGCCTACAGACAGACCAGGTGCTTCAGTCAAGGACTCAACAGAGAACACAGTTACCAGTGTTTCACATGAAGCAGAATATAATGTCCGCGATATATGATAGCCCAGTCACTGTCATCAGGGGGAACACCGGCTGTGGAAAAACAACTCAGGTACGGTACCTATTGATTATAATTTAAGCTTAAGTGTCGTGTGAATGATGGTATGTTTAATTTTGCTCAGAGATTGTGTGACGCAAAGGAGTTGTGGAGAAATATGAACGAGTTTGAAATACTGTAAATAGAATTGTAGAGAGAGAGAGGTACAACGGTGCACAGAGAGAGAGAGAGAGGATTGATAAATAATTAGTGTACCGTGAGGAGCAGTGCAGTGTCTGAACATTAATTTTTCCTCCACAGGTTTGTCAGTTCATCTTAGACGATTACATTCAGTCAGGATCAGGAGCCTACTGTAATATAGTCATCACTCAACCTCGACGTATATCTGCGGTGTCTGTTGCCGATCGTGTTGCTGCCGAGCGAGCAGAAGACATCGGCGAGAGTGTTGGCTATTCTGTTCGGTTTGAGTCAGCACTACCAAGACCATATGGAGGAATTTTGTTCTGTACTGTTGGAGTTTTGTTGAGAAAGCTGGAAGCTGGACTGAGAGGTGTTTCTCACGTGATTGTTGATGAAATTCACGAGAGGGACATTAATACAGACTTCATCCTCATTGTCCTCCGTGATATGGTAAACAGTTTCTTGTCTGTTTCATCAGTAATTTAATAGGGAGCAAATCTGAACCATTAGACTGCTAATAAAACATTAATATTGTTTATATAAATACCAGTACATAACTATGTTTGGTATATGCACTGGATTATAAATCTTTGTGATGATTGAGTGAATGCTTATCATCTACTTGTTTACGTGTGTCGCACGTCAGCAAGTGAGAATAATGTTCTTGTTACAATGCAAACTTATATTTTCCTTTGGAATTGCTTAATATTAGGGCAGGTTGCTATTTTCCTATGCTGTACTGTACAGACTTGGTAGATGTATTCTGTAATACATATTACTGATACTTATTGTGGTGTACTGTACTTTTTTAACAGGTACGAGCCTTCCCAGATCTTCGCATTATTCTCATGTCTGCCACCATAGACATTTCTCTCTTCTCTGAGTATTTTGGCAACCCGTGTATAATTGAGGTGGAAGGACGAGCCTTCCCTGTACAGCAGTACTTCCTGGAGGACTGTATTGAACTCACTAAATTTGTTCCATCTCCAGATTCCAGAAAACGGAATAAGAAGGTCAGTTAATTCTACAATAGAAACTGAATTACTGATATATATTTATATATATATATATATTTTTTAAATTCATTGATCACTTTACTTGAAAAGTTTGGTTATACTGTATTGAATTTTATTAATGCTACAGGAGAAAGATGAGGAGTTGCCTGGTGAAGAACCTGAAGAGAATCTGAATATTGTACGCTCTGATAAGTACTCAACAGCCACAAAGCAGTCCTTGGCCATGATGAATGAGAAAGATATGAACTTTGAGTTGGTGGAAGCCTTACTTAAATATGTTGATGGCCTTGACACACCAGGAGCAGTGTTGATATTCCTTCCCGGTTGGAACCTCATCTTCACTCTCATGAGACATCTTAAGCAACACCCAGTGTTTGGTATGTCTTTGTTAGCATAACTGAGCATTGTCTTATTGTTAATACCCATCCCTGAATAAACACACTCTTGCTTGACCTTAGCCTTTACTTTTTTCACACAGACAAAATGGAGTCTGTGAAAGCTAAAACCGTTCTGAAAAAAATGTTTTTCTTCTTGATCCTGTTTGATGTTAATTTGAAGCAACTTAATAGAAGAGTCTTATTCATTGTTGATCAATTTAATTCTCTTAACAATTGTACAAAGACTGCATATCAGTGTAACTTTATTTCTTTTATTCTGAAATGTAAAAAAAAAAGTTTTGTTATATTTTGTTACATTAGTTTAGTGCACTAAACAACTTTACCTCCTCAGGTGGACACCGTTACTGTGTGTTACCTCTACACTCGCAGCTTCCAAGAGAGGATCAGCGCAGAGTATTTGACCCTGTTGCTGATAATGTCAGAAAGGTTAGTGTGAATCTGATAAGCTGACCTATAGATTTCTGTCGATAGTTTTTTTTATATATATGTAATCTGTGATATTCGTTACTTATCCAGTGTTTAGTTCACTAACACTTGTATATACTTGTTCCTTAGATTATCCTGGCAACCAACATTGCTGAATCTTCCATCACCATTGATGATGTGGTGTTTGTGGTTGACTCGTGCAAAGCAAAAATGAAGCTCTTCACGTCACACAACAACATGACCAATTATGCTACAGTGTGGGCCTCGCGTACCAATCTGGAGCAGCGCAAGGGTCGTGCTGGAAGAGTCAGAGCCGGCTGTTGTTTCCACCTGTGCACTTTGGTACAGTAACAGTTGTTGTTCTAATATTGAAGTCTTGAATTTTGTGTGTGTGTGTAATAAGGTAAACTAGATCAATGCTTACAGACGCATAATCTTTGTATATATATTAACACAATGCGAGAAAGATTAGGTCCAGATGAAGTATAATTAAGGTTTATTTTGAAAGTATTTACGCCTCTAATGATACACACACACACAAACACACATTATGACTAGTTGTTGTGTAGGTCAGGGTCAGGTCAGGTTAGGTTTAAATAAGCTTCTCCCGTCGACTGAAAACTAAACAATACCAAGAGTGTCGTTCGTGGTAATCCCTGGACTCTCCACTACACACACGACTACCACCAACCACTGTCCACACTGCTACCACTATCACCACACAGACACCACTACCACTACACACACCACTACCACTACACACACCACTACCACTACACACACCACTACCACCACACACACCACTTGGAGTCAGACAAGACCTCACTATTTAGTGGGCCAAAGTTTCCACATTTCTCACCCGATATTACTGTGGAACCCAGACCTAAGGCGGATAAGGGAGAGGGGATAAGAAGAGGAGGTGGAGGATGAGAGGGTAAGAAGATAAGAAAAGGAGGAGGAGGATAGGAAGAGGAGAGGAGAAGGGGGAAGGAGTCTATGATAATAAAACCTAACCTAACCCAACCCAAGCTAATAGGAGTATTACATGACCACGTAAAGCCTCTCTTGAACTTTTAACTTTGAGTATTATGGGATGGTGGAATTTTAGCCCCCCCCCCCCCCCATACTCACACTTAAGTCCCTTCATTTACTAGGGATTTAAGGAAGAGAAGAGAGAGCGACGGAGAGAATGGGGGAAAAGGTTGAGAGGAAGAAAGGCAGGAGCTAAGTGAGAGAGAACAATGGGGAAAGGGAGGAGAAGAATAGGGGGGGGGAGGAGAGGAAGAGGGGGGGGGAGGGGAAAACGATGGGAAGGATGGAGAATACATTTCCCTCTACCACAATACTAAGAGTGAGAGAGAGAGTTAATGAGAGTTTGCGTCAATGTAGGTGAGTGAGTGAGAGCGAGAGCAGTAACACACCACCTCAGTAACTACACCAGCTGAATAACAGGATACAACAGTAATAAGTCCAATACTATACAACCAACAGTTAAGTCTGTAAGTATGAGGTACTGGCTATGGTCTGACGTTTAGTAATAATATTATTTAACGGTTCATTGAAAGAGCACAGCAGCCAGAAGACTGAAAATACAGTTACATAATTGGGAAATGGGTTTCGATTTACAAATAATATACAAGTAACATAAGTGATGCAGATAAGATATATAATAACTAGATGGGGAAAAGCTCAAACTACAGGGCATTTCAACATAGCCCTGTAGTTTGAGCTTTTCCCCATCTAGTTATTATATATCTTATCTGTATCACTTATGTGTATCACCATCACCACTACACCACAGGCATCATCATCACTACACCACCACTGGCACCAACACCACTGCACCACCACTGGCACCAACACCACTACACCACCACTGGCACCATCACCACTACACCACCACTGGCACCATCACCACTACACCACCACTGGCACCATCACCACTACACCACCACTGGCACCATCACCACTACACCACTGGGACCATCATCACTACACCACAGGCACTATCATCACTACACCACAGGCATCATCACCACTACACCACCACTACACCATGGGCACCATCATCACTACACCACAGGCACTATCATCACTACACCACTGGCACCATCACCACTACACTGGCACCATCCCCACAACACCACCACTGGCACCATCACCACTACACCACTGGCATCATCACCACTACACCACTGGCATCATCACCACTACACCACAGGCATCATCACCACTACACCACAGGCATCATCACCACTACACCACCACTGTCATCATCACCACTACATCACCACTGGCACCATCACCACTACACCACTGGCACCATCACCACTACACTACCACTGGCACCATCACTACACCACCATTGGCACCATCATCACTACACCACAGGCATCATCACCACTACACCATCACTGGCACCATCACTGGCATCATCACCACTGGCACCATCACCACTACACCACAGGCATCATCACCACTACACCACCACTGGCATCATCACCACTACACCACTGGCACCATCACCACCACACCACTGGCACCATCACCACTACACCACAGGCATCATCACCACTACACCACTGGCACCATCACCACTACACCACAGGCACCATCACCACTACACCATCATCACTGGCATCAACACCACTACACCACCACTGGCACCATCACCACTACACCACCACTGGCACCATCACCACTACACCACCACTGGCACCATCACCACTACACCACAGGCATCATCACCACTGCACCACCACTGGCACCATCACCAATACACCACAGGCATCATCACCACTACACCACCACTGGCCCCATCACCACTACACCACCACTGGCCCCATCACCACTACACCACAGGCATCATCACCACTACACCATCACTGGCACCATCATCATTACACCACTGGCACCATCACCACTATACCACTGGCACCATCACCACTACACCACAGGCATCATCATCACTGCACCACCACTGGCACCATCACCACTACACCAAAGCCACCATCACTACCACACCACCAGTACCGCAGTATTCCAAGCTAACTGTGTAGCATCTCCCGTTCCTTCTGAACAATGTGATTTTTTCTAATATTAAATATATAGTAATACGAGTAGAAACAATGACAGTATCTCGAAACAAAATATTGGTCGGACTCACACTCCTATTGGTGGGTAGTTATGTGGGTGTGCTGACTGCTAACAAAAGGCTCTAAACTGAACACGAACTGTTGACTCTAATGGAGCAGGAGTAGACTTACCGCACCAGGAGAAAACTCCACCAGATTCCTGTGGTAGGCAAATTATTCGCCACATTCCTCAAGATCCCAGACCTGCCGCAGCCTGACTACACTGACCCCGACACACTGGTTCATAAAATTCCTATCATCGGTGACATCCTCCTCTTCGTTCATCTTCACGAATCAATATATGAAAAAAGATTAATAACAGAGAAGATTGTGCCTCTGGCAACTAAGGAATAACTACTAGAATTAATCGTCATTTTTCTCGTGGCATTATTCATCGTCTGGAACTTAATTTGGCATTATTTTGTTTGTCGCAGAAAAAATATTAATTTCACAGGGGGTTTTCGTCAAACGCAAGTACCTAACAAAAAAATGGAACTCATGACAAAAAATATTTCATAATCAACAGAAAACGATGAGCCCACGACAGAAAATATATCAACACAAACAGAAAACGACAAACCCATGACAGAAAATAAATCTACACAAACAGAAACGCCAAACCCATGACAGAAAATAAATCTACACAAACAGAAAACGACAAGCCCACGACAGAAAATAAATCCACATAAACAGAAAACACCACGATAGAGCCCGTGGTATCGGTAAAAATTACAATTTATTCTGATAAAACCATGAAAGTGGTGGAGTGATACAGCGTCTCACCACAGATCTGAGACATTTTATTTAAAGACACCGGGCACACACTTCACTGTCTGCAGGTGGAGGGTCGGGAAAGGGAAGGAGGTAGGGAGTGAGAAAGAGGGGGAAGAGGAAAAGGGAAGATGAAATGAAGAAAGGAACAGGAAAAGGAAAATGAAGGGGGGAGAGAGCCAGTCAGCACGAGAGGACCTTCAAGGCCAGAGTTTCACGACTGTTGAACCACTTCACAATTGTTACTGTGCTTTACTATGTCATTTTTCTTCAATATTATTTACTATGTCTACATTATTATTTTCTTAGTGGCTTTAATTAATACAATGTCCTTAACTATGTATTTTATGATAGTTTTTCGTAACAATCCTGGGGAAGGTTTTCAGATAGAATAGTTTTTACCCAAATTGTCCTTTAAACCAGTTATCATGTGATTAGGCCAGAACCTTGTTTGTGATCCCCATGTAATCAACTGTTTAAATGAACACAGCCAGAGAGAGATAACTATTACGTCGCTGCTACCATCACCACCACACCACCGGTGCCATCATCACTACTATACAACTGCCACCATCACCACCACACCACTAGTGCCATCATCACGACCTCACCATTGCCACCATCACCACCACACCACTGGTGCCATCATCACTACCTCACCATTGCCACCATCACACTACTGGTGCCATCATCACTACCTCAACATTGCCACCATCACTACTATACATCACCATAACACTCGCAGATTAGTTTCTTCTAAAGTGTTTCTGGAAGTTATCCATTGACGCTTATGGTATACTCTTTGTTTACTGGTAAACAGAGCTTGCTACTGTTATCTTCACATTAATGCCGTCTGCTGAGTTTATTAGTATAAATTAAGCACCATATCATTTCAGGGTTCTTTAAGATTATTATAAGGTTACAGTTAAACCAACTGCTTAAATACAGTCCTTCCTTAGAAACCTGATGACTTGTGACATCTTGCTGTGTGTGTTGGAATCATGTAAAGTGTTATCTGTTTAAGGGATAACTTAAACACTAGGTACCTCCTTTTATCAATAGATAAATTATTACAGGCCAGGTTTGAGAAACTAGAGGAGCACATGACACCAGAGATGTTCCGCACCCCGCTACATGAAGTGGGTCTCTCTATTAAGCTTTTACGTCTTGGGGCCATTGGGGAGTTTCTTTCCAAGGCTATTCAGGCTCCACCTATTGATGCTGTTATTGAAGCAGAAGTCACATTAAGAGGTAAGCCTGACAATTTTTTTTTTTGTGTCTTTAAAGAAAATATAATTGTGTGATAGCCTGTGAACTCTTTCTTAATCTATTAATCTTAATTCTCACCTTGGTGGGATAGAATGGAGGTTGTGACTCGCCAAATATCATCTGATTTTTCTACACTTTTTGGTCTTTGAAGCTAGGCAGGAGCTTGTTATAGAGACATTTAGTAGTGTAAGAATTGACTGAACTGTATCCCCCTTCCCCAGAAATGAAATGTTTGGACTTGAGAGATGAGCTAACTCCACTTGGTCGTATCTTGGCTAGACTGCCAATAGAGCCTCGCCTGGGTAAGATGGTGATTCTTGGTTGTATATTCTTCTGTGGTGATGCCATGTGTACTATTGCTGCTCACAACTCAACTTCTCCTGAAATTTTCATAATCCGTAAGTATATATTGTACTGTATTTAGTAATGATGTGGATGATGTTAAAGACATTGCAATTGAAGGTTTTGCCAAGTGCTGCTCTCTGAGTAATCAGTTATTCAGTAGTCAATAATTCTCTAGTACATTATTAAATTTATATATATTACTGTACGGTATATATAAACTAATATTTTTATATTACTACAGCTCCAGAACACCGTCGACTTAGCCCATTCCAACGTGCTTTTGCTGGCAATAGATTCAGTGACCACATAGCAGCACTCAGTGCATTTAATGCATGGGAGGAAGCCCGAGCTGGAGGAGAAGATGCTGAGATACGGTTTTGTGATTACAAAGGGCTCTCTATGCCAACCCTTCGGGTTACTTGGGAAGCCAAGGTTAGTTGATTTTTATTTTATTTAATGTGTGTGTGTGTGTGTGTGTGTGTGTGTGTGTGTTACCCTTCAAAGACTGAGAAATTATCAGGGGGAACACTTACAGGATTGCTCTTTGCCCATCCTTGCATCTTTTTTACTTTCTTCCAGTGGGACTTTATGGATTACTTTTTATCTGGCTGGACTTTCTGTTAATGAGGATTGTGTGTAAATGGGAAGAAAATTTTCTTGTAATTTAGTAGATATTTAAGGACAAGATTTGAGCATGAATTTGTGCTTGGTTTGGTAACATTTAGGTACTGTACAGTATTTCATTTATATTTTCTTAAAAAAGATTTTCCCTAATTGGTAAATAATATAGAAAAGAATTGTTTTGTATGAATACATGTTAATTAGGGATACTTGGATCTTCAGGTTTTAACAAGCATTTCCATATTAAAACAGTATTTGACACCTGGCGGCTGGAATATGAACACAAGTATCCCACAGTGAACTGCTGCCGTCACTGTAAAACTATGAATTATAGGAAGTAATTTGTGTTTATACTTATACTGTACTGTAGAAGTTTTATACTTTGATGATAAAATGTTTTACTTGTAGTTTTCTTTTATGTGATACAGAATCAGCTGAAGGAGTTACTTGTGAATGCTGGCTTCCCAGAGGAGTGTCTTCTGCCTCAGTCATATAACTTCTATGGTCCAGACCCTAAGTTGGACCTGGTAGTGGGTCTCCTCGTCCTTGGACACTACCCTAATGTCTGTGCCCACAAGGATAAACGAAAGGTACTTAGAAGTTTTTAAGTACCGCATTAAATTTCATTATTCCTGATTTTATATATTACTGTATTGTTTATTAATATTTTTCCCCAGTCTTGTAAAACTTGTGCTCCTATGCTGCAGTCTGGCTGAAATAAAGAGCAAACGTATTCTCCCTTCATCTGTTTATTTATTTTCACAGTAGTTGTCATAGTCATTTTACAAAGAATTCTTCTCGATATAAAGTTATGAGCTGAAAATGTACAATATTTTATTCATGTGATCACATTGACACAAATTGTATCCTTTTATTTTTGACACAAACTGTATCCTTTTATTTTTCATTCCAGGTGCTGACCACAGAAAATAAGGCTGCTCTCATTCACAAGTCATCTGTCAACTGTAGCAACTATGAAATGACCTTCCCCTCTCCATATTTTGTCTTTGGAGAAAAGGTTTGTGTAACACGTAATTCTTCTCCTTATAAGTACAATACAGCACAAGGTTTACGTGGATTTCATGACAGGTTATTTTTGTAGAATTTAGAAACCTAAAAATTTTTCATGTTTATTATTTTATTTTTCTCATAAATTTCTTTGTTTTATTGTAATTCATTCATTCTTGCTGCTGTATAAGTTGTGTTCTGTTTGGAATTCCGCTTCCCCCAACAAGGACTAAATCTGGTTTACCCTTCTTGCCTCAAACAAGTTATGAGAGATACTTTATTTTCTTAAGTCTGGCTCTTCTGTATTGATATACCCCCTGTAATAGGCTTGTAAAGGAAAGAAATATTATCTTATAAATAGTTGATTGGTGTGTAGTTTGGTATATGGTTTATTCTACAGATTCGTACACGAGCAGTATCATGCAAGCAGATGACAATGGTGACACCGCTCCATCTGATGCTGTTTGGAGCTAGACGTGTAGAAGCTGTGGAGGGTGTCGTAAGTACCTATTATACCACATTGTTGGTTTTGGCAAGATTTTAATTTTTTATGTGCTGGTTGGTATATTTATGGAGAGAAAAGAATGCCTGGCACTAGACATCAAAACTTGGGTGCAGTATATTTTATAAAAGTGACCAATTTTATGGGATATTCGCCAATTCTGTAAAATTCTGATACTACCCTAGTTATGCTTGATGACTGATACCATTTAGAGCTTTTTATCTTTTTCATTGGTTGGGGTGTTGTGACTGATAGGATAAAGGGCTAGTCTCCTGTCCTCTTATTTTGAAGTTTATTTATTTTTTTTATGTGGGTTGATGTTGTTATAGAATTGAAGAGAAATATTAAGTTCTTAGATGGGTTTCCTTTGTGAGGGTTCAGGAAATGAGTTGAATCCATGTGTGAATGTTTTCCTCTTGTAAATTTACTACCCTTTAAACAGGTTCGTTTAGATGGATGGATCAACTTGGACATGCCAGCAGAACTTGCAGCCAAGGTTATGGTACTGAGGCCAAGTGTAGAATCCCTCGTTATTAAGGGAGCAATTACCCCAGAGGGTGTAACAGAACCTTCACATCAAGATGAACAGGTCAGTTACTTCTGAAGATGAAATGTTCATATACTGTACTGTACATAGATTAGCTGCTGATAGAGATTAATTACATATTAATCAGTGGGTCTATATTATACATTTTGTACATTAGCCAGTTCGTCGACAAAATTAAGGTGTTGACCACAGACATTGACTAAAATATCCCTGCTGGTATAATGTAGGTGAGGTTAGCCAGAACATACAGTAATTGTGGACTCTTTCAGGTCATGAACTGTCTGCGTCAGCTGAGCCGCCTGAATGCTGGTCGTCACAACATGGAACAGATTAGTACGGGAGGCTTCAACACACCAAGACCTCCACGCCAGTTTGGTGGACCGCCGATGAAGAGAATGAGGACAGATGATGGACCAGGTATTAGACATATGGATTTATGTTTAGGGAGATTTACTGTGAGCAAAGGTTAATTTAGAAAAGGGTGTGAAAGGATGATAATGCATATAACAGTCTCTCCTCGACTTACCACAACCCGGATATATGACGGCCATGGTTTTATAAAATATTTTTCACATTGCGTATTTTCGAGTCCCAAAGTTAGTGATAGCGCTGTGTACTGACAAAACTCTTTTTGCAATTCCCTTTAAAATGGCAGGCAAGCATAAAAGTGAGAGTTCTCCTGGTGCTGAGAAGAAAAAGGGACACCCATTGTAGAATTTCTGTGTGTTATTTTCACCTTTTCGACTCACGACCTGGTCATCAGGACTGAACCTCGTCATAAGTCGAGGAGAGATTGTAGTGTATGTAATTATTCTTGATTTTAGCCAACCTGTGTTATAGTAGAATAAAGCTTAAGGAAAGTTCATATTAATCCTTTTTCAGTATACAATTCAAATAATTTCCCCATTTCCATTAATTCTTGGTACAGTACATTACTTTAGATTTATCCAAAGTCTTATCCATCTTCCTGTCATTCTTCTTTAAATATATGAGTACTATCTCTTACTTATGGGTGAAACATTCAGTGTAGTTTTTAATATTTTTCCAAATCCTCTTTTCTCCTATTTCTCACTCCTCAATGTGTACAATGAAAGACATAAGTCGTATGGTGAAAACATATGCCGAAGGGCTGAAACTTTTGGTGCGCTCTGCCTTGTTGTAGGGCTCTCATAATGTTTCACGAGTTATGTTTAATCTTCGGATAAAACCGCGACACGACTTTTGTCTTTGATTGTACGTGTGTGCAGTAGCCACTCTCAAACCCCACTTTTAGTATTGATTTATTACATTTTTAGATTCCACGCACACTGTATTCTATCACATGACTCCATATTTTTCCAATGATGATTTTTCTTTTTCTTTTAACAGGTAGAGATATGGGTGGAGGGTTCAGAGGAGGTTACAGCAACAACAGTGGGTTTGCGGAAAGGGCCAGTAGGGGCTATGGTGGTGGCCGGGGTGGGTATGGAGGTGGCTTCAGAAACCGTGGTTTTAGAGGTGGTGGGTACGGTGGTGGTGGTGGTAGCAATCGTGGAGGTTATGGTGGCTATCGTGGAGACCGGGGTGGCTATGGTGGAGGTAGAGGCTTTGGTGGAAATCGAGGAGGTTATGGTGGAGACCAAGGAGGCTATGGTGGGAACCATTGATGCCCTGGGGATGACACTTGCCAAGTAAGTTTTGTTTCTTGAACTGAGCTTCACATTATGTTTATACTAAAGCTGAGGTACTGGTGTTGTGTACTGCTAGGGATTGTGAGCTGGTGAATTGTAACCTATGAGATGTTTGTTTCCTTTTATTTGGGGTTTTCTTTTAAATAGTTAAAATTACAATGAAGGTTTTGATGGATGTCATATACAAGTTTTTGTAAATAGTATGTTGGGCAATACACAGATGGTTCCAAAGTTATCTGAGGCATTATTTATTAGTTTTGCTCGGAGGGTTTTAGGAACATGACTACTGGAGAAGGAATAGAAGTGAAAGGTTAAGATGCATTTCCCATCTGCTGATTATTATTATTTTTTAAGTGTTATATGTCAAGGAACACATTAAGATTGCTCGCCACCAGTTGACAGTTAGGGAGTAAATACTAGCCCTTAGATCAGTCTCTTAATAACCAAATCTGATAACTATATTTAGATATTTCTTTTATTTATAAGCTTTATTTTATGTACCTCTGGGCATTCCAAAGGAAAACTATTTTTTTTTTATGTAAAGATATTACACAATGTGGAAATTATAACTCTTCAAGCATAAGAGTAGGCTTAAGTTTTAAGTTGTCTTATCTTGAAATATAAGAAAGTTTCGATTGTAATTTTTACTTTCTAGTAATATTACGTTTTCTACTATGTAATTCTGATTGTATATTTGTTATCAATTTCATAGGATATTAGAGTGAAAAGAGTGTATTGCTGTATTAATATATTAGTACTGTACAGAGTTAGCAAGTGAGTTACTTTTATTAACAAAAATTCATGTCTCAAAACACTAACAAATATTGGGAAATAAAGAACTGAACACATGTTGTTTATATATGATTCATCAGATCTTTCATTTATCTTGAATACAATAATAAAGTTGAGATGTTGTTCTTGCCAGTCTTTGTTTTGAAAAGTTTGAACAAAATGAGCTCCATTGTTTTAATTGAACTGACTTTTGGTATTGTCAGACCTGTTAAGTATTAGATGTGTTATATACAGGTAGTCGTCGACTTACGACCTAGATTGGTTACGGCCGCCTGGTCGTAAGTTGATCTGGTCGTAAGTCGGCATATGTTATAATTACCTTACGTATATTATAATGTGTAATGATAATATAATCATCTTTAAGTCATATTTTATCAACAATTTCTTTGTTCATTATTGTTACGGTCGTCAGGTTTAAGTAAATCACTGCATACTACAGTACAATTGATTTATTATTTACACAACATACAAAAAAAAAAAATACAGGTGCAAAACATATAAAACATTTTAGTTGCAAAACATACAAACACACAAAAAACATCTTATTGGCCGCTGGTGCTTGGCTGTGGATCGTCGATGTCGTCAGCTGGGGCAGCCTTTGGGGGTAGCCGGAGGAGTTGTTTTTTTCATGAACATGGTGAGCTTTGTCTGAATTGTTCGTTTCTTCTTCTCCGCGTAAATTTCTTGATACGGACGAAACGAATTGCGTGCCATCCGCTCAATCCTTGCAAATCGTTCGATGTTTGGGTCCATTCCTTCAAAATGGGCAATTAGTTTATTCAGTAGAGATAAACCTTCTGATAATCCCTTAGTGGCAGGTTGAGGAGTAGATGAAGACAGTTTCCTCTTGGTAGACATCTTGGGGGGGTGGTGGTTCAAGAAAAATTTCCAAGACAAAAGAAAGGCACAAGGCAAACAGACACGGAGGGAAGTGTGCTGTACCAGCGAGCGTGTTTGTAATTGAGCGCGGGGATGCGCGCGGCTCCAGCTCCCGGCAGCGCCAGGAGGCTGGGGCCAAAACTGTCGTACCGCCGGTCGTAAAGTCGAACAGACGTAAGTCGCATAGGTCGTAAGTCGACGACTACCTGTACTGTACTCCTACTCTACTTTCTTCACCCAACAATTTTAATTGGAAAAAAATTGGTTTTAGGCTGATTGCCTTAAATTGCACTACAATTTTTAGGCCAGACAAGAGAAAAACAAGAATGACCAATAATTGGTCATATGGCAGCATGAACTGCACATGACACAAGAGAAAATCTTATAACTCATGTCCGGAAATGCTATACACATAGACATAATGTTGGCTGTGCTTTGAATTTAGAATTCATGACTAGTGCTGATTTTTTAATCAAGTAAACTGAATGCAGGTGTCCCTCACTGTATTTGACTTCACTACTGTAATTTTGCTGTTGCATGCTGGACATTTCCTCACATTAGAGGAAAAATAATTTACAATTATGCAGCTGGCTGGGTTGAGTGTGTGAAACTCATGCGACCAGTGTCAGCACACATGGACTCTGCTATGTAGTTGAGGTGTGGGAGCACAATCCCTCGCTTTAACATTAAAAATATTGAGATGAACTGAAGCTGGTTATGCTGGGAATATAAATGAAGGACCAATCCTAAAAGAAAATCTGTCCTTGTTGATGGTGAGTATTCAAAGAAATAGCAGTTTTATTTAGGATTTTTTTTTTATGTCAATATGATCTTAGAATGCATACTTGTTAAATACATATAATAAATTGCTCTAACTGTATATGTCAACATTCTTGTGAGAAGGGATACTAGACACGTGTAAATGACTGAAAATGGCACCGTTCAGTTTGCTATTTGAACACAATTATTTGTGTGAATCCTGAGAGATTAATATGTAATGCATCATACTTTACTATGAATTATGGTAACAGTAGGAATAAACAGCAGTATGCTCTCCTGTTATACTGGGCACATCCAAGGCAAGTACTGTACAGTACAAATATGTGTACATATCTATACTGTTAACTAATTAATATAAGTATAAAATAAGGAAAACTTATAATCAGCGCACCTTTGTGATAAGTCAGATTATTGTGTTAACAGTGTATCTTTAGGAGTGAAAGAAGGGAGGTGATGGGAAATTAAAATGTACTAGTGGGTGGCAGGGAAATGGACATTTCACACTTGGTCACAGATTATGTACTTGCATATATTAACCTCGTTCATCACCTCAGCCAAGTAGATATATATTTCCAGTTTTACTGAACTTCCTGGGATTGCAGCAATTTATGCCATATATATGAACCAGTTAATTTGTCATTTTGAGAGGTCTTGGCAGAAGCAGCCCTATTCATGAATTAGGAGAAAGTACTTCCGAGATTTAAGTTTTGGGCAGCCGTGTACACATCACAAATTGGAATTCTTTCATCACTTCTGTAAAGTCGGACTTTTAGAGTATTTGTACCGTTTCAGCAGAAGGTTAGTGTAATGGACAGATGCTCATTGGACGGTAGAATTTACAAGATCACTCGTCATTGTAAATTTCCATGAACAGTTGTGCCATGTTGTCCTTATGTCACTTCTTTTTTTTTTTTTTTTGCACAAAATCCCATTATTAAAACTCAGTAGGAGCAGCCTACTGATAGTTTTAATGTTCAATATTTAATTCAGTACTTGCCTGCTTTAGATGGCAAGGTTAACTTTATTCGCCGAATGGTCTAACTCGGTAGTTCCCAACATTTTTTGGCTGTGACCCTAAATTTCTTAACAATATGGTGTCATGACACTCAGTCATATAATATATTATATAGCTTGAATGTGAAGCAAAATTTTTTTTTTTACTGCAAGTACTATATTTTTTCAATTGTCCGAGGCCCCTCGCGACCCTACCGAGGACACCCCGCGACCCTGATTTGGGTCACGACCTGAGGTTGGGAACCGCTGGTCTAGCAGTTTTCATGTGCTGATTCTTTGTTGTTGCCATCCTACGGCCATGACTCCCAGGAAAACTTGATTCTAGCAGTGTATGTAATTTTCTGCATAACATCAATTAATGGATTAAATTAATAAGGTTTTAGTTTTAAATTGGATTTATTACGAAATACTCAAGTATATACATGTCCATTTCATAATCTTTTCATTCAACAAAGGTAAACTTAGGGTAACAAAGATCAAATTTGTCACTAATCATTGTGAACACCTGTAAGTCACCTTGGGTCTGTACTGAGACATTGCTTTACCCAAACTTTTACAACCCAAAATCATGAACATTCAAACTTCAATGAAAATTTGTTTTATGGATCAACTGTATGAAACAATATTACTATTTGATATGGTGAAATAAAACAATCTGTCTAAAGTAATAATTTACAGTACATTTGTACAAGTTACACAAGTCAAGAGAATGTCCATCAGTGTCAAACACCACCTGAAACACAAGAAACGAAGTTTAGCTCAAAGAATTGATGACATGAGTACTGTACAGTCGCTATCATTAGAACATGGAATTCTCACACTGACTAGTGTATATAAACTGAACCAATAGACATATAACAAGAAGTTTGGTAAACACTGATACTGTAGTGGGAAAATTGGAAGACTGTAACCATACTAGGATATATAATAAATGGAGTTTTGTTATGGAAGGAGTACCCTAACAGTTTACAACAATGGACAAACAACTTTGAAATTAAAAATTCACCTAGAATTACAGAATAAGGCTCTTGTAGAATATCACACATTTAATCTTCGGCTTCCTCTCCATCTGGCCTACAGGACTGGAACAACCCCAGATTTCTGATGCGATCAAATTCAGCCTGTGCATCATAATCCCTGCAACAAAACACTCGTCAGGCTATGTCAACTTATCAGAAATAACAAAAATGGCATATCAACACCCAAACATCCTCTAATGTCACAACATGGCTTCAGATTAAGAATTATTTGTACATGTTAACACTTGTTCCTAAATATCAAGTCTACTAATTTAACTCCTTCCTGAATCAGGTTCTCAAACTAAG
The DNA here is from genome assembly GCA_958450375.1 of Homarus gammarus. Classification (NCBI taxonomy): domain Eukaryota; kingdom Metazoa; phylum Arthropoda; class Malacostraca; order Decapoda; family Nephropidae; genus Homarus; species Homarus gammarus. The sequence goes on from CAUDMG010003621.1 coordinate 741,682, forward strand.
TCATTCCCTCATCCATTTTATCACCTTTCCCTCCATATTCTCATATTTGTTACTGTTTTACACAACTGAGGATTTTCTAATTAATCTTTGCACAAGTTCAAAAGATTCATTCAGCAAATTAATTTTCAGATTATACACAAATTATGCCTTATAGAACAGTACTGTATACACTCTATTCGTGGTTCGGGATGTAGACATTTGTCAAATAGGAATACCATAATTAAGGTAGATTAACCGAGATACTCACTTGTAAAAATCAGCATAGAGTTGTTTCCTGGGGTTCTGTACCAATATTTTCCACCCTGCAACAGCCACACCACTGAGGACTGTGGCAATCACAAGTTGCCTCTTAATCTGGTTGGTGAGGAGGCCACGCATAACAGGCTTGGTGAGACTCATGGTGGTGTCGAGCTGAAATAGAAAACATGTTCAAATAACTAGGAAAATAATATACAAATCTGTTGCTTAGTGTTGAGAAAACTAAAGATCACACTGAATATATGAACAACATGTACAGTAATATGAAGCGCATCTATTAATGGTACATATGACACAAGGTGAGCAATCATAAATTCATATAAACAAACATTTTATCATTAGGTAAATCATAGTATAGTCAATACCGGAAGCATTTGTTCACTGTTAAATGTTTGTCCAATATGAAATCAGTGACTATAATGCCATCACCTGGTTGTGGTAGAAAAAAAAATCATTACAGTAATTACAAGAAGTTATAGGGGGGGAAAGATGGGTTGTAATTCCTCGACAAAGTGCACTCTTGCTTATTTCACCTACAGACTAACCAACCTAACCCCCCAATAATTAGCGTCATCAATCTTTAGGTGAAATAAGCTAGGGTGGAGATTCTTCAGGCGATTCCTAGACTTTTCCAATATAAATTTTGATTTAAATCTCATGAATAACCTTTAAAATTAAAAAACGTCAATTAAATTTCTAAAAAAATGAAAAATAGTTGGATAAAATGTATTGTACAGTTTACGTCCACATTTCCTTTATACTTGAAGATATTGATTTTATAAATGCTTTTTAAGTAATAGATTTTATGACAAGATAAATTTTATATATGTATGTTTGAATTATACATTTGGTTGTCGATAGTAAATTGGTAGAGTTGAAGCTTCCGCCAGACAGAGGGAGAGAATAAGTGAGACAGACAAGAACAATAGAGCCGAGTATTTCATCATCGCTACCCAGACTCTACAATCAGCTGATCCCTCCCATTCAATGACCGGTTTACACTTTCACCCACCAAAACGTTTATATACACTCAAATTAAACCATAACATAATCATTGCTCATTTTTCTTCACCGTGAGCTCGATAAAGATCATAATTTCCAGGTACACTCATCAGAAAAATGGTGATGTGAGTGCAGGATCAAATACTCACCGAGCTACGTGATGAACTGCGAAGATGGCGGAGGAGTGAGTGAGGGAGCCGCCTGGTGGCCGCCTCCAGCACTACACTCCTGCGCCATGACACGCCCGCCAAGTTTAAAAACTCCCTCAACCTGCCACAACTTTATTCTTTGTAATATTCCACCGTTACCCTCTAGTTATTTTAGTTTACATTACATTTATGGAGTAAATTAATTATTAAACATACTTTCCATATCACATGAATCGGTATAATTGTTTATGTCAAATGATACTTTCTCATAATGAAGGTACACCTGAAGTTAAGAAAAAAAGCATCTCTATTTTCGTATTAAATTATGAATTTATGGATAAATTTTGGCGAAGAATGATGCTTAAAATAGGTGAGCGTATCAAAATAATATAAAATAGGTCAAAAGTGCGTACGATGGGTATCAAGTGCACAAATACACCTGTTCCCTCAACCTGGACAAACAAAAATACCTTGGTAATAGCTAATATCTTTACTGCAGCTGAGTCATAATTATGTCAGTTGTTTATGATATAACAGTTATTTATTTTGGAAGCCTTTTTTAATACATTTCTACGTTTATTATATACACATTGTTGTCCATGAAACCTAGTACAAAGTTTGCGTTTCAACCAATGAGATATCACATTACTTAGAGTGACAACCAATCAGCAGCTAGCTTTCTAGAGAGCCTCAAGGGGCTCCGTCTGTTTCTCTTAAAGTTTACATATTTGGGAATATATTAGATGGAATTTAAAGCTTATTTGTCCACAATAATTAACATTGTTACTTTAAAGTACATTTGTAATATGGCTAATGAGTTTATTTGTACTATAATTTAAGCTTTAAAATAAGCAATGGATTATTCGTAGAGAAAGGGACAGGACCTGGGGCACCTTCCCATCAGGCCTCAGATTGATCAGCGCATGCGTAAACAAGACATTGCAAATGGCGGCGAATGTTATTGTTTAATGGAGTCTGTAATATTTCACAATCATGCTTGGATTTACCTCTATAACAGGTAAGATGCGTCGAAATGATGGTGTAAGAAAGCAAGTTTAGTATCTCAAGAACAAATTACAGTGCAATTGAACGGTTAAAAGTGGCAAGTGAGTGGAAAAATCATTTTTCACAAAATGGTGTATGGAACGAGTGACGTTCGCTTGGCCATAGCTAAGACTGAAACTCGTAGCGTTTTTGCTGAAATAATCTGCTAACGCTTGGCCAAGTCAGTGGAAACTAGACTTAACTGTGACGCTTGGATATAAGTGTTCCTCATCGTTAGGAAGTGAAGTGAGAGATGTGATGATGGGGAGAAAGAAAAGTGGTTGAAAATACGGTGGTGTGTGTGGCTTGGCGGCCGTCCGTTTGTTGTTGTGGGCTGCGGCCCTCTCCAATTCTCCACCATCAGGATTTACGCGATAATTCCCCTTTCCTGGACACGCCTACTTCGCCAATGGTGTGTAAAGATGTTAGGTGTGTCTTAGGTTAAGTGTGTGTGGTTAGTAAATGGTAACTAGCACCAGTTTGTTATTAGTTGTGGTGGTTAGTATTGAGAGCGGCATGATCAAGTGCCCATAGCGTCGGGTGGCCGCCGCTCACGTCTTGCCAGCCTTTCTACCTTTCTTATCTTACTATGACCGAGGTCACCGCTCTCTGGCAGCATGTTAATATAAGGCTATACTTCTGAAATATAGGAAATAATGATAGAATGTTAGATAATGAGAAGGTCACTGTTATAGGCTGTAAAGATATAGTCTGTCACTTTCATTCTCCAGGAAACTAATTGTGAGTGTCACCTGAAATGGTTCATTATAGGCTGTCATTGGTGGATATATCAAACAATATTAAAGTCTTTGGGATACAGTATTGACAGTATTTCAAGGGAATGTTGTTTATATTCATAGAAGGTGAAGTGTGTGGGTGAACTCTGTTAAGAAGTTGCTCTTCAGACGTATTCTGTATGAAGTTCTTGCCATTGTTCCAGTACTGTATATGAAGACGTCATAGTATAATTTATTAGATTAATCTTAAACATTTTATTAAGTAGCATAGATGATTTGACTAAGGGAGGCATGGCTTTATTTTGACTGGTGGTTATGAAGGGAAGTGTTCAGGATAAATTACCGGTATTAATGTAGTATATATACATAGAGGCATGGTAGAGGGCAATTGTTAAACCTTATTGATATATTTTAGGGGAATTTTAAGTGAATCTTTTATGAATTTTGTTTGTACTGATATCACTTGCTGCTTATCTGCAGGTACAGTATAGGCTTTTGGGTTCACAGTACTTTTGGTTTAGTTTTATTGATGTTTCTTATAATTAATAATGGGTTACTTACCTCTCTTTCTCTGTCGCTACCTGCCAACAATACTTCACACCAAACTGACAATCATCTTTAAATGTGAACAAATCTAAACCAACAGATAATGCCAAAGTTAATCTCAATATTCATGTTTGGAGGAAATTTTTCTTAATTTGTATATATATATATATATATATATATATATATATATATATATATATATATATATATATATATATATATATAATTGGAAATTTCATATTAAAGATTTATCTCTTCATTATGGAAACTGAAAAAGTAAATATTCAGCACACATATAAGCAGTGTTGAGTGTTGTTTCTTTATATTTTCATAATGGAAATTATGACCGTAAACCTTAATGTGAACCTTCAAATTCCATATACAAATAAGTAATGTACAGTATCTCCAAAACTTGAATATTTAGAGGAATTGAGGCTTATAATTTTATCCAGTTTTATGTGCCTGGAGTAGGCCTATTGAAATATTACATGTGACAAAGTCTTGTAGGAGAGGAATAGATGAATATCTTCGTAACTGTCTCTTTTCATCATCAACTTTGTGTAAGAAAGTTCACTGGCTGCTTCACATGTGTTCCCTTTATTAACTGCTTAGTAACACATAGCCTTTAAGTCTGGTTTTAGAGACTATTTATAACTATTGTGAAGCTATTTCAACCTTATGGAAATGACTGTGAGGTTGTATCACTTTAATTATTACCTTCCTTAGGAATGTAGTAAGATTTAAGATATTGCTTATTAATATCCAAAGAATAAGGCCATGCTATATTCATCTGTATAAATAAACACTGCATTGATAGATATAAACTTATCATCTTGGTAAGTTATGTTAATGTAGATTTATGCAGTTTTGTACTCTGAATGGCTTAGTATAATTTTAATATTAGTTGGTTTCAGTTTTATACCTGGCTTTTGGTACAGTGCAGTATTTTGGTGTGTACTGTTACTTATTTAGCCAGTGACCTATTAAGCACAGTACTGTAGAGTATCTCAGTTTAATCTTTACGCACTGGCCTCTAAGTACAATATACCGAGTACTGTATCTATATACAATACAGTACTGTACAGTATTTAGTTAAATATTTTCACAGTGATCTTTAGGCATAGTAATTAATTTTTTTCACACTGGCTTCTAGATACAGTATAGTATAGAAATTAGGTGGGGGGGGGGGGGGTTGTACTGCATAGTATTAAGAAAACAACTGTTTGAAGTTTCAGTATATAGTATATGTTTATGATTTATATTTGATTTCTGCAGAGCCAAATGTTGACTACAAATGACGGCAAGGTTAAGCTTGTTTCATTTATACAACTCAATATAGTATTAGGGTTATTTTGGAACACTTGTAATTATGTTTTGTCTGATTTATACAGTACAATGATATGCCCAGATATTGTTCAGAACATTCTCACTCTCTCTCTCTCTCTCTCTCATTCTCTCATTTATTTTGTACCATGAATAATGTTTTGCTATGGAAGTACAGTACAGTGATAGAAGTACCAAGTAGGCATTAAACTAAGAATGAGTGGTGTTGCTTTGTATGTACAGTATGTAGTTACTTGAAGGTGAGTACACTGTAGTATTTACTTTTATCATGATATATTTTAAGATTTCCTTTTTATTTTACTGTGTGATGGACTAGGGAAGGTAGCTACCAGAAGTGTGTCCTTTGCATGACCCATATTCAAGTTAAGCTAACAAAGTAGTATACCATAGGGAGGATTAAGACAAGGATGCAGGTAATGACGGTGTTTGGTAACTTGTTCCACTGATCCCCCTTTCTGTTTCTTAACCAGTGTTTACCCAATTCTTTATTTACTAAATTTAAATTCTTTTAATTTAAAAACAGTCTTTCACTCATTTGGTGGTATAAGTATCCTAATTATATCACCTGTATTTAACCCCATCTTTCATTGATACACTTGGATCATTTTGCCCTCTCACTCTACAGTACATCTCTCAAGCAAGTTCAGTTTTTTTACTCTGTGACTATACTGTACAGGTTCCCGATGCCTTGGATTAATTTTGTCATCCTTCTCTGAATTCTATTTATGGAATTTGGATTAATTTTGTCATCCTTCTCTGAATTCAATTTATGGAATTTACATCAATTCTAAACTACAGTGACCAAAAGTGAACTGCATAATCCAAGTGAGGTCTCACTAACACTAGATATACAGTAGTTGTAAAATAACATTACCTTTATTGTTTTAAAAGCTCCTAAATACAAACCCTAGTGCAGTACAGTACAAGAAAAGCAATCTTCGGTGTCCAAACATTTGTTCATGGGAACATTATACTTTCAGTCTTTTGAATGTTTATTCTGATTATACAAACACAGCTTTTTCAAACATACTGCTATTGATCGATAAAAGGCAGAAATTCAGATTCAGTACTGTACTGTACTGTACTTGAATGTGGGAGAACAAACAGACAACCTTATTACCCTTAAGTCTTCCTCACAATTTAATTTCTCCATATCACTACTGTTCAGCAGATAGTTGGTTCTCCTGTTTCCATTTCATAGCTTTAGAACATTACATTAACATTTTTCTATATAGTATAATTTACCTGGTCTTACTCTTCAGACTATATTTAGCCTCTCTTGTATACAGTAGTATGATGTAGAACCAGTTTGAAAATGTTTTTCAATTAACAAAGAATTCTGCCTCAATAAAAAAAAAGGGGGGGGGGGATTCTGGGCTGATCATAAATCCCCCATAAATATACTACTGCTTTGGAATATATTTACACAAGTTAATTTTACTTTCTTGGGCTAGACAGGGAATATGGGCTAACATTGTGCACGTGTGTCTGTAGACTATGAGCTTAATTAAAAGTTGTCTGCTTTGGTAATGATTAGCTTGTATCAGTGCATCCTTTTACTCTCAATGTAATTTCATAAAACTTGATGCAAATAGTATGTGTGGGTGGTTGGTGTGCATGTGTCAAGGGATATGGTCTGATGATGAGAGAGTATTGGCCTTTATCTGTTTAATAAGTCACAGTTGGGGAATTGTGAGTTATGTGAGATTCAGATGATTTTTACTCTTATACAATACAGTACTTACTTCTGTGAGGGCAGGTATATCTGGTCCATCTCATGTGGTTGGAAATAAAATGTTATGGAAGTTAGATGTCAAAATATCAGCAGTTTTACTGTTCAGATCAGTCATGAATTTGTTAACATTTACCACGAACTAAAGTTACTGTTATTTTGAAATAATGATAGCAGCATAAATTAATTTTTCCTGATAACCTGTCATCTTTTCAACTACTGGTACAGTGATGCATATACAGTAGGCCTAATGTAAGAACTTTAATATCACGTCCTATAGAACTACTAATACTGTACATGGGAAAATTGTAAATTCATATTGATGGTATCATGCAGTATCATACCTGTCAAATGTCATTGGAGAGTTCTTAAGGCTGTTTGCAGATGACAATCAGGTTTAAACAATGAAATTTTTTCTGTGTGAACTGTTGTACCAAGTGTTTAATAATTAAGTACTGTAGCTGCTTCAAAACACAGCTTCCACATTGATCTTGTAAGGTCATCATTTGGCTGCTGGAAAAAAAATATTGGTTTCTGGATAAAAAAAAATTGTGGCAAACTGATCCATGAAGAGATGCAGTACAGTACAGTTTGTGATTCTGGGCCAACAGCCAATTTTGTGACAAAAATGTCCATATTGAAAGAAAATTCTTACACATCTTAGCAAGCTGAAGTGGCCACAGTGTAAATCAAGTGATATTTAATTTCATTAAGATTATTGTACATGTTAAATGTTTTTGAGCCCATGGTGAAAGTTAAACATTTTCATAGGAAACATCAGCAGAGAAGTTGCCAGAGGTACACCATCAGGTGAATTGTGGCCATGATTCACATGTATCAAGAGATAGAAGGGTCATAAACTTGTGTATCAGAGCAGACTTTGATGTGGCTGTTTAAAAGTTCATGAGCTCTAAAGCAAGTCACCAATAGCATAATGTAAAGAAAAAGATAAATACTGCACTGTACTTTAGAACTGTACAACATTATGTGGATTCTAACAGTAGGAATATAGTATGCACTGTACTTAAGACTAACTACAGTACTGTACAGTATTAGTACTGTACTTGAATAGGTGTACAGGTATACTGTATACTGTACAATGCTTAGATTTAAACAAAATTACAAAGAGAGGAGAACTGTAAGAACACATTTTATGTCATAGGCTACATAATATGAGAAATCAGGGAGACTATGTGGAGTGTGGGAGACAATGTATGGAAAGGGATGAATGGTTGGGTGGTTTGGCTTGGACTGGATGAGAAAATAAATAAAAAAAGTGTGGAAGTCATATAATTTAGAATGAAAGAGCACTTAATGAGATATGGCAGAAATAAACTTTGGTCCAGTACTGTATTTCAGTTTTGGGTTGAACATGAAGGGGAAATAGGTAGGTGTTCTTTATGAATGCTAGTAAACAGAGAGAGAACAATGAGGGGAAAGGTAGGAGTGAGAATGTAAACAAAGAGAGAAATCAGGGTAAGGTAGAAGTGGGGATGTCCAGGGAGTAAGTACAGTTCAGGTAACTGGATTTTCCAAAGAAGAAGAAGAAGAAAAAAAAGTGATACATGATACGAATGAAGACATAGGAAATGTGACAGGTGAGCACTGTTTTAATGCAAGTACAGTATATAGTGAAGAAGGTTAAAAGTTGTTAATTAAATGACAGTAGACAAGAGAATAAAAAACCACACTGGAGGTTGTCGTGAAATAATAAGAATGATAAGATCCTACCATTAGCTATCTGAGGATGTGTTTGACTTGCTGGCTAAAAGAAACTTGGACAAAGGACAGAATAGGAAGGGAAACCTGGAAAAGTAGAGAGTAAACAAGAATACGTCTAGAAATTACAGTAGAGGGCTTAGATGACGTATTAAATGCAAATAATACAGGTATATACAGGTATAATCATTAAGGGCATGCTAAAGGAAGATAGGAAAGGCATTCTATAACATGTAATAATGAATTTTGGGTCATTGGGCAGGTGCTATATCTGTTCCATATTGGAGATTGATACCGTACAGTATTAAATAGAGAGTGAAATGGGGGAGAGAACAATAAATATGAGGAGGGTGATGGGAAATGTTACTAGGGGATGGAATATAATCTCAGAAGTTAAAGAGAAACCAAGTGATAATACTGTACAGTGTATATCCTTTCCAGTATACGGATTTTTAGTTTGCAGTTTTCCGATCTCTGGGAAGATGAAGGATCTTAGAGGAAAGCTAATTGTTAGTAGGTTGAGGTGGATAGGACTTATGCAATGAATAGATGAGTGGAGGTTGGCAAGGTGAGCATGGAAATGGAAGGCAGGAGGAGGGGGAGAGGTAGATCAAGGTTAAGGTGGCTAAACATTAGGCTCTAGATAGATGTAGGAGGCACCACGACAAGACGATGAACAAAATGAGTTTATTGAAAGGTAATATTGCCGTTTGTGTGACTGAGTTGTGGGAACAAATGGTTGGCAGTGCTCATTAGGGGTGTGGGAAGGGCATATGAGTCCCAGATGAAAGTAAGAAAGGTAAAAGAAGAGCAGATGATTGATGGGACGAAAGATTGTCACAATGCAGAATAGTGTGAGAAAACAACTAAAGCAGATACAGTACAATTATATCATTAAAAAAAGAAGTAGAAGAGAGATGAGAATATTATTTTAAGAACTACTCAATGAAACATATGAGAGAGAGAAGGTTGTGGTTGGTTGAATAGTGCCAAGGCAAACAAAGCAAAAATTAACACAGTGAACAGGTGGTGTGATGGAATATGAGCATTTTTGTTCTTCAACCTTCTTATGAAAACGTGCTATATTGTGGGCTCTGGCTAGAACACAGGATTTCAGTTATAATCATGCACACAGTTACCCAATATTTCACCTTTAATATATTTATTCTTTTTAGATGTGTATTTTACTGGAAGATGATTCATTGAAGTTAATATTTGTCTTTCTTAATCCCAACAGACATGGATGGGGATAGTGATGGGGGCGGCAGGTGTGGTGGTGGCGGGAGAGGAGAGCTGATTGAGGCAGTTCTCACCTGTGAGGGTAATATTTGTGACCCAGAGCTCCCTAAGAAACTCACCCACCTGGTTCATGTCCTCAAACATGTCACCCAAAGTGGTAAGTCCAAGGCATTGACTGTAGACAGAAGGATGATCAAGAGTGTCCTTTTGCTGGAGCTGTAGATAGGCAGACTGTTCAGTATATCAGTGACCTTAATTAAACACAGTGTATTCGCATCATAATTTAACTACTTCTAGAAATATAACTTCTTTTTTGTGAGTGTACAAAGCAGAGTTTATAATGTTATGGCACTAGTACTGTTTGCCTTTCAACTTTTATTTTGAATGTAGAATAATAGCATTAGTGAGAATGTATCACTGAGCATTATGCTACATAGGTACCCAGAGCTTTCAAAACTGACCCATCACTTTAACCCACCTAAACTTGTCTTTGGTATGGGTTGAAATTTAAAAACTTAGTGCCAGACCATCAACCATTTAAGAAGTACTGTCCCTCCTGGTTATAACTGAGTGCATCTTGATATAAAGGTTTTAAAAGCTCTGGGAATCTTGCTCATAGGGAGAGGAAGTTTATTGGTGGATGTTTGGGTCTTTTACTTTTGATAGTTTGTCTTATGTGGTGTGTGATTTCTTGTGCCAAGACTGTGTTTAACAACCATCACTTCTGTGCATCATAGTTTAAAGTGACAGAGTTAAGATGTTGATAGAATTTTTACCCTTTGGCTGTTTACCATCAGCTAATTTTTTGTCTCTTTAATAATTAAAAAATCATATATTTTCTTACACCATGTGACCTCTGGATGTGTGGTGCCATTTAAAAGAGTAAATAGAAAGGGCATATCTTATTTTGCATTATTTACATATTTATGTCTCCCTGAACTGGAAGGAGACATGTTATATTGGTCTGCCCACATGTTCATTTCAGAGTTTTGACAGTAACTAGTCTTCAACAATTTTCTTAGGATTGATATGACATACAGCTTTGAATTGGCACTGAGTAAGCATGATCACATTATATTTTTCTGCTGCAATGTCAATTTTTAGCAGACTTTTGTCCCTTTAAATCTTAGCTATCTATATATTGGTGTATACTATATACACCTACTGTATATAGGTTTCATCTTGTGATATCATTTTTTCCGAACATGGTGGCTACACACATGTGGTCCCACTAATATGTCAGACCTGCCAACCACCAACACAACCAGAAAACTCATTCATGAAACATTCTTCAGATGAATATAAAAGTGATACCGTACACCACAAATACTGTACAGTACTCCAAACTCAAGGGTTTCCTCTCCAAACAAAAACATAATCCTCATCCAAGAATCAAAAGCCTATGTAGTCCTCTCGGTTCACCCAAGTCTGCCCCCTAATTTTCTTTAATCCAACAGGAATACTTCAATAGAGGTGGAGGGCACTTGTTCACTAATCCATGACAAAATACAATTCACCAACATAAGACAGTTCATTTGCATACAGATGAGAATATTGACACAACCTTCAGAAACATTGTATCTACACTAACCATCCCATATCTCAAATTAATAAAACCTTCAGAAACATTCCAAGTAGCAGAAGGAGACCTCAATGCCATGGACCATTCTAGGCTAACTACCCAACCCCACAACCAAGACAACAGAGGACCACAGGTTCAGAAAAACTCAAAGGCTTCACCGTTTTACATAACCACAACTCACCATCTTACTTTCTCCAGTGGCAGGCAGACAATCCCCTCCTCACCTGATCTTATTCTCTGCTCCCCCACTCTTAGTCCTGATACGGTAACCACCCGGAGAGCAATGCACAACGTTTCTTTCAGCCATAATCCAGTCATCATCATAATTTAATCACCATCATCATCGTTTGATCATCATATATAAAGTAAAAATCTAAATTACAAATCTACTAAGAAAAAACTGAACCTTAAAAAAATCCAAACTGACCTTTAACCTGGTCTTTTTAAATCCACAAACACTCCATTTACTCATTTCAATAAGATATTATTGTCCACCAGCAACAAACACAGTAACACAGTGTCAGTGGCAATATTAAGAACAGCAATCTCAACTTTTCCCCACAATTAAATAATAATATACACCCCCCCCCCCCCCCAAAAAAAAAAAAAATTATATGATGTAACGAAAAGCCTCAACCATTCCATAAACAACATAGGGAAACAAAATGGGTAATAATTTCATGGACATAACAAATCACAAAACAAACAAGAAAGTCCAAGAAAACAGTCACAAACTCCACATTGGTCTAGATTGATTCAGCCTATATTTTTTAAGAATATTAATGAAACACTATGCTTCTGTCAGCTTTAAGAACACATTCCCCCACAATAGTAAAATTGCGAGAAAACTGAAGTTAAAAATAAGAATATCCAAACTTAACACCATTCTTCTCTCTAACCCTATTTACCTGTTCCTCTAGGCCTTCCCTCCACCCCCATCCTATCATGGAATATCCTCCTTGGTGTGCTGAAGTCCTAGACGGCATCATTCGTACTCAAATAATTAAATAATACACATAAATTGAAAAATGGTACAAATAACACAGCATGACAACCTTCCCCCTTCCATGTCTGCTACAACACATCTTGCACCTGACAAACTTGAGTCTCACACCTGCCTATTGGTTATACAGTATTCATCACCCAACTAGTAGTCATCTGTAAATTCTAGGCATCAAACTAATCTCAAATGACTTAGACCCACTACACAAACATCAACACAAGTCACATATGAACCCAACATACCCAGACTCCGCATAGACACCACTTTTGGACAACATAAAGTTTCACCCAGTATAATATGAAGTGCAGCTCCGGAGTGGATACAGCACTTGCCTTTTGTTTGTGCCAGGAGCATCCCCAGACGACTCAGCTGTAGACACACCTCCAATTAATGATGGGATTTATCCTACTTAAATATTTCTGATTGTGAGGGAGAGAGGCCTCAGGCTCCTGCTGAGTTTGCTTTTGAGACACTGTTAGTATCTCTCTCTCCTTAGTTGAGTTTATGGCAGATAAACACAGTTTCTGTGAGTCTTCCCTTGGGGAATGTTCTAGGGAAGTCTTTCCTCTTCTGCTGGGTCCTCTTGTTATTGTGTGAGCATAGTTTTCTTGCTGGGGTAATACAACCTTGTCTGGGACAAGGTGATTACAGCTAATGGTTGTAAGATCCATCTATTCCTGGATTCTGTGGGAGTTCATCTGAGAGAGAATTTGTTTGTAATGTTGTAACTCACCCTCTCTATGACGTTCTTTCATGTTAATGGTGGTACAGTACTGTACATTTCTCCCTCACTTCACATGAGGGTTTGCATTCCTGGAGAGCAGCAGCAAACTGAAGCTGTAAAAACTGTGACCAGCTTTACTGAATAAATGGGGAATTGGTTCCTGGACCAAGTATTTGCATTTCTGATCCTTCCTCACAAATAACTGTACCTCACAAAATTCACAAAGTCATTTGGTTCAGGCTATTGTACTGTATTCACAGTGCATGTACAAAAGGTATGGACATGTATGGACTTATTAAGTAAACAAGTACTGAATGCCGTGACTTTTCCCAATACATTGCACTGTACACTGTACCTGTTTCCTTTGTTCGATAGCATTTAACTTTGGTGCAAAAATCTCCAAATACCAAACATATAAAGTATAAAATGCTTAGATTTAATTATTATTAAAAATCAAAGTAAAATTTGTAAGTACAGTACCTATGCCTCAGATTTGGGGACTGTGTGCTTTGATGACTGCTGAAATGCCTAGTAAACTGTGATCCTCATGACCATGGTACAGTGAGGGGGGGGGGGTCTTTATAGGATACTGGGATACTTTTGATAATTCATGGTTTTGTAGTTTCCACAAATTTGTACTGCAAATCAAACTACTGTATATGTAATTGTCAAAATTCTGGCTGTACTGTACTAAAAATAAAGAAATGATTGTGAGACAAGAAATTACTAAAAATTTTAAAAATAAGGCAAAAAATATATTACCAAGACTGTCATTTGACTAAACAGTTCACTCATTCCTCTCTGTTAGTGTTTATATTTCTTAATTGGTAGTATAGTACTGTACAAGTCCAATACACAGGGCTATAATGCTCTACCATATTTTGTGAGGCCATGTGTGCAACTCTCCTGGAACTCTGTTATGAAAAGGAAGATGAATTATCTCCCCTGCAATACAGACTAATATATACTACTTGAGAAATCAGAAAAGGAACAGCTGGCTTAGTGTGGTGCTTCTTTGTGTACACTGTAAATACACATCTTAATACAGTACAGTAAACTCTACTACTACTCTAAACCTGTATATACTGTAGTGATTTTGTATCATAACCTTTTATTTGTCAAGCATATTTTACCTGGGAAGTTTTTAGGTGGTTGAAAGGTACAATTTTTTAAGTGACCTTGAGATTAGGAATGGTGGCTGCTGTGTTCGATTGGTCACCCCTTATGAGTGTAACTATGGAGAAACTGGGTTTGAGTACTGTAGTCAGATTATGTAGGTTGACTGAGTACCTAGGCTGGATTGAAGCTGAGGCAGGATGTGTATTTGTAGGGTCCAGTAAGAGTTTTGTAGTAATTATTCTGTCTATATATGTCTCTCTGTTCGTCCAGTTTATTGTTGACAACTACAGTATATAAATCTTAACCCAGATAATGTATATTCATGAAAATTTATATTATTGCTTTTTGTGCTGTTTACGTACCTGTTATGGTGGATAGGGCCTTATGTAACAATGTTGCCCCAATTACTTTTTTCTCTAATTATAAATAATTGTTTTAGACTTACAATACTGTATTTATCTTTTTTATTTTTTGTAACATTGAATATAAAGTTGGGAGACTCACACATTGATTGCTCGCGTTATACAAGAGGTTGACGTGAATTACCGAATTTCAGACTCCACGTGGTTTGTGCGGAAAGTTGAGCCATGGAACAGCGTAAGAGTGACCTTCTCCATCCCACGAGAAGCTGCTGTACGTCTACATCAGCTGGCACAGGCAGGAGATCAAGCACTGCGGCAACTGGGTATTCTTTCTGTCCAAGTAGAAGGAGACCAGGTAAGGAGCTCTGGGGGATTCTTAGTTTTAGCCATCTTAGTGCAGTAATTATAATTTTGTCTTACTCCTGTTTTTTTATTATTTTGTTCAGGCATTTTGGGTCTGGTCTTCATGATTAAATATTAGGTAACAGACTACTGAGGGTGTAAACTCTGGAGGGATACATCACTAACCTTATAAGTATCAGGTTATTTTGTATCACTTATGTTTTTCCCTTGTGTTACAAGATTATTGGGAACGTGTCAGCTGAGTGGATTGCATCCTGTCTTAAAAATTGTTGTTTTGTGCCTGGTGTGCTCCTAGTCAACCCAACTGGGAATAGGTATTCAATTTACAGATAAGAAAGTGAAGGCAGTTGAGTGAAGTGCAGGCCACAGTCTTCACTGAAGGCTGCACACAGTAACAATGTCTGTCCATCTCAAGTTTAGATAAATAATGCATCTCTCACTCTCTTCTCCTCAGCTGCTAAGAAGCAGAAATACAGATTTAGAATCTTTGGAAGTATATTTTTCTCTGATTATTACTGGACATCCAACTCCCCTTTCTTAATTATAACTTGATAAAATTGGGTTGGGGGGGGGGGGGGTGTGTTAGGCCCTGCTCAAATATTGTTGGTCAGAGTGTTCAGTATTCACTGACACACTCTGATAATTGTTACAGCATCACATCAACAGTAAACCTCGGTAACTAACATGTTTTTACTTTGACTTTGCTTAAATTTGTTTATGGATCTTTGCGTTTAGCTTAGTTGAGGTTGTTTACTTTTGTGGTCATAGTACAAAGTGGGGTCTACATGTTTTGATCTACTGACACATTTCTATTGTTTATTTCTCTTGTCATTCTCGTATGTCATTGAATGATTCTATCTTTAACAATGAAAAACAATCATACTGTCAATATCTTCCTCCATTTTACCAGATCTTTAAAACAGTCCAACACTTTGGGCTATTTGAATAATTCATAATTCAATTTGTACAGTATTGTATCTTTGATTTGTAGTAATTGATCTCCGATTTATGATAAGATTGTAAGAGGACGCTGTTGTAGTATTTTAAAAATTTTTTTTTAATTTATTTAAAATTCTTCACAGGTGATCTCACTCAAGGTGGCTGGTCCTAACAATGAGTCAACAGAAATTGTACTGCGGACAGATGGAGGAGCCAGCGATGGTGCTGGACCGTCCAGTGTTGCACGATCAGTTACAACAGCACTGGGAGGGGCTGGACTCATGCCTGGTGCTGGACAACCTGTGGAAATTGCAGCAACTTCAGCATTTCGCAGTCCAAATGTGGTGGCTCCCCCAGGGGACAGTATTCCTCTGACCCCACGCCCTGTGGCCCAGATAAGACCACCCTTCCCTTATGCCAGTATGAACCGTGCTGCACAAACCATGGGTAGAGAGCTACAACATCAGCAACCTACAGTGCCAGGGCCAGTTGGTCATACTGTTACTAATGCTGCTCCACGCCCAGTGTATAATCCCCCTCCACCCTACCCTAGCCTTGAGCAGTCCCAGTTGCGTGCTCCTGGGGCTCCTGTGCAGAGACCACCTATACCACAAGTAAATGGGACTCAATATGTAGCAGGTCAGGCTAGTGGTGGTAGCAGCATAGCACAGCCTGGGACACAAGTGTTGCCTTCTGTTGTGCAAGCTAGTTCAAATCAGTCAGTTAGTGGTGTTTTCCCTGTGGCAGTGACTCAGACAGTGAATAATCGAGCAGTACACACACCAGTAGTGAAAGGTGGCCAAAGGACAGGAGTGAATGTGTTAAAGAACAGTCCTCTTTTGGTGGACTTGCTACGACAGCCCGACCACCAACCGGGAGTGGGCGTCAGCAAGGCCAAGGTGGTTATTGGTGGGTCGCCACATGGCTCGCCTGCTCCTACGTCTCCTTCATCTCGTTCCACAACGTCGACTCCTTCATCTGACTCCCTGCCACACACCCCCATCACCAACCTACCTCTACCTGCAGTGCCGGCACTTTCACCGCCTCCCACCAGTTCTGCAACTTACAGTGCTACTGTAACTGCTTCAAGTTTGACTGGATCAACCTTGTCTACACAGTTCAGCACAGGGTTTAGTGTAAGGGCTAAAGATGGAGTTCACACTCACCAGCAGGTCTATTCTGGTGGGTCGGTTATTACTAGTACTGTCACTCCTTTACCCAGACTACCTAGCAGTGTTAGTGGTGGCTTGCAGCAACATCCTCAGGCCACAGGACAGCCGCCTCCGGGACCACGAACGCCTTATAATACAGAACAGTGTTGCATGACTATAGGGAGTGGCCAAGGCATCCATCCTCGGATGCCTTTACCGAACCCCAGTCGTTCGAGTGTCCCGGGTGAATTGCGGGCAGTGCCTCCTTCCCCACCCCAGCTTGTGTCTGGGGGTAAAGAGAGTCAGTACTTGATTAACCCCAATACAGGTTTATTAGAACCACGGCCCAGTGAAAGCTCGGATTCAGAGCCGGAGGCCAGACCACCATCGCCGGTCACTGAAGAAGTTCGTTCAAATTCGATTGTTTCTGATGAGGAATCCAACATGAGTGCAGCCTCAAAGAAAGAAACTGATCAGTCGGATTCTGAAACTTCTCGAATGTCGGTGCTCAGTGTTGAATCGAAAAAGATAGCGATCAGCCAGGAGAGACCCAAATCTCACGACAGAGATTCCAGCCCAGGATCATCGAGGGAAAATAGTGTTGTCACTTCTGGTAGTACAGGGGAATCCATCAGATTAAAACTTACTATTGGGAGAGAATCGGTGGCACAAGCCACGTTTGTTACTAAAGCAAAAAAGGGTGACAGAAAGGAAATACTGGCTAATTCAAGTTTAGGGTCAGGGTCAGTAAGTGAGCCAAGAGTACCCAAGCTGCATATTAAGTTGAAGTCTAAGCAGGCAGTTATTGTGAATCCTTTAGGTGATGGAGATGGTCAGAGGAGTCAGGAGAAAGATGGACCTAAAGAGGATAAGAATAAGAGGAGGAGTTATAGAAACAAATCGCGAAGTGAATCTGACAGTGATAGTGGGAGAGTACGAGCACTCAAACTCAAGAGCAGTAAAGACAAGGGAGGTGGGGAAGAGAGCACTTCTGTGCTGAAAATTGTTGATGGTAAAAAGCTTAAGGTTGAATTGGAGGAGGAGGAAACTCCTTTGAAAATGAAGTTCATGGAAGGCTTGGAGGGTAGACTAAAAGCTCCAAGAACTTTGGAAGATGGCCGTTTATCTGTGATGAAATCAGAAAGTTCTAAAGTTTCAAAAGGTGAAAAGTTTAGAACAAGACTGAAAACTAAAACGCCCATCAGAAAAGTTGGAGACTTAAATAGTGTAGGTGAAATTGCTAGTCACAAAATTTTAGAGACATTGCCCCCTAGCATCACCAAAGTGGCAGCTTTACACACTCAGCAGCCACACATAAATCCCTCCTCATCCTCCAGTCAGTCCTCAGTGATCCCCTCTACTGTTGGAACTGCAACATCAACAGTGGCAAGTTCTACCACTTCACAAGCTGCTGGGGAACCTTTTAAAGTAGAATTAGAAAAAAGAGGGAGTGAGATTATAAGAAAAGCAGATTTGAAAAGTGAATTGGAAAAGAACAACAGTGATAGTGTGATGAGTCGACTACGTGCAAACCATCTGACAAATTTGATCAATGGAGATTTGACTCACGGTCGTGTGCGACAAAAGAACCTGGGTGCCAGCCAACAGCAAGCAGATGGACCAAGTAGTAGCGGCAAGTTGACAATCAAGAGGAAAGGCTCAGGAGAAACGCACACTCTCGAGTCCTTCAAAAATGATCTTCCTGAAGGTAAGATAATTCACTGTGTTGATGACTTGAAATTTTTGTGTTTACGATATTTTGTAATAGGTTTTGTGGGTTTCAGAAAACAGTGTTTCACTATGCTCTTGGAGAATTATTTGATAAAATACTATTTGTTAAGAATCTTGAATAACCTTTAATGTGAATTGTATAAAGTAGCTAGACTAAAATTAGTTATTGATTGAATTACAAAAATAGATAAGTGTGTTATGGATGTGTACTTTATTGTGTAGTTGTAGCAGTGAGTCAGCTATATTCCTTTTACTACCAAGAATATTGTACATTAATTTTGAGCAATACTGTATCCAGTTTTTGTCAGTACTGTACCAATTTTTTTGGTTATATGTACTTATTGCTTTGTAGTTATACTTCAGTTGGTTCCCGAGTGCATTGAAAGTGAAATTTGGTAATAAATATAACTGTTTAACATTGTCTGGAATGCAGCTTATGAAGTTAATTCTTCTGCTTGTATTAATGGTAGTGATATTTATAAGGGAAAGTAACTGTCCATTGTGTACAAGTCTGCTTGGTGCAAAGGCAATTTTAGTATAGTATTATAATAATAATAATAATTAACGGTTTATTGAAAGAGCTTGGCAGCCAGAAGGCTGAAAATATACAGTTACATATTTGGGGAATGGGTTGCGAATTACAAATAATATACAAGTAACATAAGTGACACAAATAAGACATATAATAACTTAGATGGGGAAAAGCTCAAACTACAGTTCAATTCAACATAGTGACAGTGTTACAGTATTACAAGTTATTAATAATTTTTACAATGGTTGGGACTGGGCTGTTCTTATAGCGATCAGTTCGTGCACGTATGGGCTGGATGCAAAAAGTTAGTAAAAAAGGATTTCAGAATGATGCTCTTGATGAAATCCTTTTGTCTTTTTGTATACAGTATTTAATATTTTTACTTGGCAGTGATTTAATGGTGAATAAGAAATGATGTTGATAGATACTCATAGGTGATGAGCAGCTTAGCTCTCAATTAATACAGTATAAATCAAATGGCTGTTAATTGCTTTGAATTTGTTAAAATTGAAGGGCAAGTACAGTACAGTACAGTACAGTACAGCACAGCAGAGCACAGCACATTATTGTAGGAGTGGTAAAGTTTCTGTAGTAGCTGCTTACTTAGTTGGACAACTGGATTTTTGTATAAGATTTTCACTCGTGTGTGTGATTAGGTTACTTATGTTCAAGAGTGGGTAGCCAGTAATACATACTGTATCTCTAGGGCCTGGGAAGGTATCCTCCTTAAGCCCAGACCATATCTTTAGTGTGCATTCCCTAAGAATTATTTTGCTTTGGAAAAGCTGAAAATTTTGAATATTGAATTCATGATTAGATTCATGTATAAAAAACTAAGCCATTTACAGACTCTTGTAAGATCTCTATATTTTTGTCTGCCTATTGAAGATTTTATTTATGAAAAGCTTTCAAAATTAATGTAGTATATGATCAAGAGGCAATATACAGCTTGGGAGAACCATCAGTTGTCATGTACCAAGATCATGGTGGTGGCTATTAGTGCCAGAGCTATAGTGATTATCCCTTCAGTCTAAGGGAAAATAACTTATAATTATAGGATGTGGTTGTTGCCATTTAAGGTGAGGGAGATCACCAGTCCAAGAGAAGCTTTCACTTGTCTTCTGCTATTAATCTGGCTGTAGGATATGGGATTCCCAACCAATCCTTCATACCTCACATCTCCAGATTTTCTGACCTCTTACCTTTCTTTTTGCTTATTACCAGACTCGGATAAGTTAGATTTTAACAAGACTTCACAGGGATATGTGTTATCACTAGCTAAAGCTATAATCAAATGCAAGTGTTGTTAAATGTCAAGACCACAGGAAGATCAACAGAGGTTGAGACTGGAGGATATTTGGTACAGCTAATACTGTATTAGATTGAATAAAGAACCAGGAATGATGTAGATTGTACAGGTTATCAGTAAACTCTTCATTAACTGTACTGGTTCCCTGATAAACTGTATATTAACCATGTACTGTACCATGTGTGCAGGCTGTGAAGTGAGAGGATCTGAGATGAAAGTTGGTTAGGGGGTTCATGATTGGTGGTTACAGTTATTCTTGTCACATCAGATCACCAGCAACTGATTTACCTATCTATTGTGTGTGTATACCGTATATATTTCTACACTGGCTTGTATATGGTGTTTTGTTACCTGAGTATATATATGATGTAAACTTTTCTATGTTGACATGTAGACATGATTATTTTTATGTATGCTACTGTTCATCAGTCTTTTGTTACTAAATTCATTTATTAATTGTAATTTGAATACAGTACAGTGTATACTGTTTGTGAAAATCTGTGTATCTCACTTAATGAGATAATTGGTGGAGGGAAGGTCCCATAAAGAAAAGAGGAAATTTTTTCTTTAAAAAGCACTGTACAGTGTAACCTGTACTTTCATTTACAATAGATTTTGCTCTAAATATTGATAAGGTACATTATTAAATCATTCATAGTGTAGTACAGTCACAGCCATAACACTGTTACACTTACGCTTTTACTTAAAATATATAATACGTGTATACAACAAAAACTTCACAATGAGGAGCTAAAATGCCAACTGTGTGTGCTAGATGGTGCTTGTGCAGCTTCAGCCAACTCAACCCTTGTTGCTCTCACAGTTGCCCTGACTAGTGAGTGTGCTAGTGGGGCCTACAAATACATAGGAAGGAATGGAAATATTTATTACTTAATGGTTACTGCCTTTGTTCCCATTATTTTATTGGGACAATGACATATTAGTATTTATATAACATTAAGTAAACTAATTACTGTAGATACATGTACAGTATGTGTAGTTTATGGAGAGTTCACTGTACCTGAGTTACCTGAATTTTTTTTAAAAGTTTTCCCAGCCTTTTGATGCGAGGATGTTCATCATTACTGAGCAGTGATATTCAGACATCGTTCTAAGGAAATTTGCACCATTACTTATACAGCTACTCCTCGTCCTACAACTACCTTGACATACGACCGCCCCAGTCGTACCAATTTTTTTTCAAATGTATTTTCAAGTCCCGACGTCAGTGATTGCGTTGTGTATTGACAAAATTTTCGTTTGTAATTCCCTTTAAAATGGCTGGCATGCTTAAAAGTGAGTTTTGTGGTGCTGAGAAGAAAAAGAGGCACCCATTTTAGATTTTCTATGTACAGTATTATCTTTGCATTTTCGACTTAAGACCAATTCGGCTTACGACCTGGATTTGGGTCCTTAACCCCGCCGTAAGTCGAGGAGTGGCTGTACAGTACATGGGTGAACCTTCCTGGGAAAGTTGTTAATATTTTGTCAGTTTTGTTTTCTATTTTCATATTAGTACTGTATAGATATTATGTTAAAAGTTATGTTGGAGGTTTTAAGTGAAACTGCTGAATGTTATTTGGTTATATTGATGCTTGATTAATGACCCCCTTAATTTGCAGGCCTGGGCAACATCCCCACGTACCTGAACTCTTCGGTGATGATCAATAAGGTCTCACACTCTCCGGAGAAGTTGCCTACCCTCCGTCATGAAGATTCTAGTGAGAAAGGTGTAAAGAAATTGGACCATCACAAACATACTGTGTGTACAGATTTGGCAAGCTTAAAAGCAAATTCTGATATCACCATTCACAGTGTGACAAAGAATGAAACCATAAGTTTAGGTAAAAACAGTGATGGTGAGAGTAGGAGCTCGAATAAATGTAAAAGTGAAGTGACTAAAGTGGGGAGAGTGACTCACTTGGATGTGAATGATAGAAAAGCATTGCAGGAGGC
Organism: Homarus gammarus; assembly: GCA_958450375.1. Classification (NCBI taxonomy): domain Eukaryota; kingdom Metazoa; phylum Arthropoda; class Malacostraca; order Decapoda; family Nephropidae; genus Homarus; species Homarus gammarus. The sequence goes on from CAUDMG010003621.1 coordinate 764,223, forward strand.
ACTCAAGAGCTCACAGAGTTCTACCAAAAAGAATGATACTCACCAAAGCAGTATGCATGATCTTTTAAGACGCTTTAACTCTATAGACAGTTCAACTACAGTGCCTGTGTCTTCTCAATCTGAGAGTACAAACAGCACCTCTGGGGTGAAAGTGGAATCCAAAGTCACAGAAACTCCAGAAAAGGTGAAACATGAAGTGAAAAGTGATGAAAAAAGTGAGAATAAAGACCCACACCTTACAAGTGTTAATTCTTCAAACAGCTGTGATACTAGTGTTAAAATGGAACCTGAACAGACCAAGGTTTTAGAGCAGGCTAAGGGCCCAGACTTTCCTGGCAATGTGGTATTGACAAAAAGTGAGGTTGAGAGTCCAGATGGTACTCCGAAAGGAGAACACGGTAGTGGACAGGGTGGAGAAGACTCTGGGATCGAGTCTATGGATGCTCTGTCAGAGAAAAGTCCAAACCAGAGTGATCAGAGTCCTAGTAGGAGGGATGACAAAGAATGTGAGACATTTCCTGATAAAAGTTCAAGTGAGAAAACTGTTGTTAAAAGTGAACCTACTCGTGATTGTAGATCAAATGAAGCACCAAGTGTGTCAGTTAATGTCACTCAAGAACCTAAAGTGAGTGCCAAAGTTGAGGTAAAGACGGAACCTCTCGAAGAAGATCAAAATGATGGAGAAGTTCAACACAGAACTTCTGATAGTGAAGTAGACAGCACAAAATGTGGCTCAAAGGCCTGTGAATCTCTGGTTGGTTTAGACACGAAGATGTCTGGCAGTAAAGAGAATGTGGCAGATGATGTACATTCTGCTTCCCAGGGATCTTCTTTCTCAAAAAGTGAAGAACAACACTCAGAATCTGTTAATGATGTTGCTAGTCCATCAGAAATATTACCAATACCTGTGACTGAAATAAAATGTGAACCTGTGTGTTCAACTGCTTCACACAGCTTAACTGTTGGGTCAGCGGAGTGTGAGACCAGTTTGTCGTCATTCTCAAATCCACCCACTTCTCATTCTCCATCAACACCACCAGTATCTTCTTCACTTTTAGTTTCTGCTTTCTCACCTAATTTTTCAACCAGTTCTCCTCCTCCAGTGTTGGGAATTACTACTCAGAGTTCCTTAAACGTATCCACATCTTCATCAGTGTCTTCAAGTTTTCTGTCCACATCACCACAGAGCTCTATAGCTTCTGGTCCAAATTCATCGTCACCAAGTTCACCGTCGTTGTTTCTCACTTACTCACCCGTGACTTCATCTTCCACAATTGTTAATCCCACAACTCACAGCTCAACAAATGCAAGCCTTTTGACCCTTACAACTTCCAGCCTCTCTGCATCCAGTGTTACAGTACCCGCTCTCACTGTTTCTGGCTCCTCTGCTCCCTCTTCTCCTGCACCCACTAGTCATAATTCATCATATACTTTGGATACTCATAGTCTGGCTGTACCAACTAGTACCATTTTCACATCTGTCACAACTGCCTCTGGTCCTACCCAAACCATCACCACCACCCATACTCCTGTTACAAATATTTCAGTGATTCCTACAGTGCCTCACTCTCCAAAGACAACTACTACAACCACAGCAACTACCAGTTCAGTGTCAAAGCCATCTTTACTGGCAATAACACTGACCAGACCACTAATGAGTTGTGCACCATCACAGCCATCCTCTTCCCAGGTAGCATCATTGTCAGCTGTTGACAAGGTCTCCACTGTATCAACTTTGTTGGATTTGAGCAGTAGTGTATCTACATCATCCTCAAGCAGCAGTCAGCCTACAGTAACCAATACAACAACTGTGGCAACATCAACAGCAAGTGCCAAGGTGGTAACATTGAAGCCTAGCACAAGTCAGGGTCAAGGTAGTACCCCTCTCAACCTCCCTCCGGGGACAACTTTTCGGTTAGTGGCCCTACCAGGTAACAGTGCCATGGCTCCCACCACCAGTGCAGTTAAGGTAGTGGTGTCACCAGTAAAAGGCCAGCTAAGCCAGCAGGTGACATCAGGACTTAGCGGCATGACAGTGGTGACGGTTAAGCCAGTAGTTATAGGTGGGGCCAAGAACAGCCACTTATTACAAACCCTCTCAGTTAGTAAGACTGAGGAATCTAGTCCTCCCTCCCTCCTCAAGGCTCACTTAACTGCTCCAACCCTAACCACATCAGCTCATGCTGTGGCTACCTCAGTCACCAATTCTGCTGCGACACCCATTGTGTCCAGCATAATGGCCAATGGAGACGACACAGAAGATTTAGACTTTGTTGGGTTTTCTAGCTCGCCCCAAGTCAAATTACTCCAGCCTGGTGAGTTAAAACGGGAAATCTCAAGACCGGAGATCATTGAAAGTAGAAGATCAGATTCCTGCAAAAGTCCAGAAGTGCTGTCCCCAACAGGTGAAGAGCCAACACCCATGAGAGTGCATCCCCCTCTCTATACCTATGGGAACAGAGAGAGGAAAAAGGATGTTGAGTCAGATGCTGAGGATAAAGACAAGGAAGAGGCTAAGAACCTTTCTGAGTGTGAAGGACACTCTGATATTAAAAACAGTGATATTTTGGAGATGGGGAAGGAGAAAGAAGATTGTACTGTTGGTGTTAAGTCCAAAACCAAAGATAAGAAGTTTGATGCTCTTTCCATAGAGATACCACAAACTGACCCAACACTCCCAGATGACAAAAGACTCACAAGGAGCACTAGACAAAGTGCAAGATTAGCCAGTCCGAAGGTGAACAGTCCAGGGGCAGAATTGAGTCCAAAAGTTGATCGAAGAAGTCCTGCAAGTATGCTGTCAATGGGGAAACCAAGTCCTGTCCCAGTATTGCGGCCAAGTGTCAGTCCTGCCACTAGAGGAACCAAGAGACGAAGACATGAATCGGAAAGCAGCAACGCCTCAAGTGTTAATGAGGATACACAGGAACCACCACCCAAGTCCACGCGGAGAAAGCCACCTGATAAAGCTGCAGGTGAGGATTTTATTTTATTTTGGGGCGGGCTTCCACAGTGAGATTATAATAGTACGATAATAGGTTAAGTCAAAGGTAGGTCAGCATTTTATTGTGCATCTTGGTACACCATTGCTTTTAGTTAATTATTTTTGGTATCCAGGATGGAAAATGTATGTGTGTGTAATTGGGAAGTTGAGTGCAGTGTAGGTTACGCTGAAGACTTACTGTATGGTATGCTGTCAGGTCTAAGGGACTTTCACTTGTTTCACCTTGCCTTAGGCGTCATTTAAACCCTTTGTGGATCTCCAATCATAACAGGCACTCCATATTTTACCCATCACTATTACTCTGTAGTCCCTTCCTTCACCATTTTACCACATCTTACCTTTATATCCTCCATCCAGGGAGCAGCAGTGTGCTTAAATGAGCAGAGACAATGAAGGCACAGAGTTAGGAGGACTCATCTGTTTTAGTAGTAAGAACGAATGAAAGTAGAATATGTGTGTATGTTTGTTTGTTTTGTCAGGTCACCTTGCATCAAATTTTAAAAGGGCTTGAGAGAGTGAACAAAAACACCAGGGAAAAAAATTAAGAAAATTTTTGTTTTACACTGTACGACTCTATTTAGTATCCTTCTGTACTATGTTTTGAATGCCGTGGTGAAGTAGTAGTTAAATGATCATATACAGTGCTTTTAGTTATTCCCTTGTAAGTCGTAGTTGGCAGTCTCTTTTACTTTTGTGAATATATCTATTTAAATATAAAATCCTTATCTGTTTTTATCTTATCTATGTGTTCTCACTTACTGCCACCACTTCTAGTTCATTTGTTATCGGAATGTTAAGTATTATGGGTCTGACTTCATTTCCTAAAGTTTCCCCGAGTTTGTAAATGATAGTAAGCACATCAGCCACTGGAAAGTGAGTACAGTACTATACACGGTCTACTACATACCGTATATACTCGTCTATAACCCCCCCCCCCTCGTTTATAGGTCGACCCTGATTTTTTGACCAAGAAATCGTTAATTTATGATATTCCTCGTTTATAGGTCGACCCACGTTTTTGAGGGTAATGGAACAACAAAACCTTGAGTAAAAACGCTCTACGTCCTATAAACCGAGGCTCGCCGTGCCTGAAACACCGAGTGCCGAAGGCAAATTGTTTACAATTTATTATTACGACACTTTACACTGAAACGCGGGTAGTTTCAACAAAAATATTATATATTTCCATTCAAATATTTATTCAAGTCAATTAGGAGGGAATATTATTGTAATACAACAGTTTTTTTTTAACTAAACCATTCGAAAAGCGATTACGGTAACATCTTTTGAACGAAAGAAAGCGTAAGTCATTGTTTTCATCTCGATTTTATCCCACTTTCCACTGTAATACGTATGTCATTTCAGCAAAAATATTACATTTCCGTGAATGCATTATATCAAGCACAGTGTGAATAGAATATCATTGTAATATAACAGAATCTTAACCGAAAACTTTTAAAAAAACGAGTAACATCTCAAGAACATCGGAAGCTTAGGTAAAGTCTTTTGTTTTCGTCATGTATTTTATCCTATTTTACATTGAAATACATCACGTTTCGGCAAAACTACTATTTATTTCCGAGAATATGTTCATTCAGGCGCAGTTTAGGTAAAATATACGTGTGATGTAATAGTTTTTTAACTGAAAACGATTCGAAAAACACATACCCTCTAGCCCTGTTCAAAGAGAGGACTGGGAGAAGCTGTTTGGTGCTGCAGACGATGACATGGAAAATGATTTTGATGGATTTTAATGAAAATATTCCGAAATATGGTATCGTAGTGTTTATTCAAGTCAATTAGGATAGAATATTATTGTAATACAACAGTTTTTTAACTGAAAACCATTCGAAAAGCGATTACGGTAACATCTTTTGAAGGAAAGAAAGCGAAAGTCATTGTTTTCGTCACGATTTTATCCCACTTTCCACTGTAATACGTACGTCATTTCAGCAAAAATATTCCATTTCCGTGAATGCATTATATCAAGCACATATGAATAGAATACCATTGTAATATAACAATATTTTAACCAAAAACTCTTAGAAAAACGAGTAACTTCTCTTGAACATCGGAAGGTTAGGTAAAATCTTTTGTTTTCGTCATGTATTTTATCCTATTTTACATTAAAATACATCATGTTTCAGCAAAATTACTATTTATTTCCGAGAATATATTCATTCAGGCACAGTTAAGGTAAAATATACATGTTATGTAACAGTTTTTTAACTGAAAACGATTCGAAAAACACGTGTACCGTCTAGCTGATACACGCAACAGCTGGTGATGCGTCATGCGTCGTTGTAAACAATAGGAGGTTGAAGTAGATTACCGGGTATTATATTAAGTGTGAAATATCGAAAAGGTTTTTATTACCGGTATTTTTTGTAGATCAATGAGAAATGTGATACCATATATGATATGATAAGTTAGCCTGTGCTAAGAACTTCAACATAGACTACTGAAAGCACGTTGTAAGGTAATTTAGCCTGTTGTAAGTTGGTGAGCTTCATTTGCTGAAGGAACTGCACAACTTTTCATTACTAATTGGTACATATTTTACGTTTCTGTTGTTTACTGGCAGTAAATGGTAAATATTTTTCATGTCTGAAGCTAAAAGTTGCTCCTCACCCTTCCCATCATGCACGGGTTCAACCTAACAAAACTATTACGCATGTATAGGACGACCCCCAATTTTTTGCCTAAAAATTGGGTCTTAAAAACTCGAACTATACACGAGTATATACGGTATGCTTTGGCTAACGTGTACACTAGATTAGTTGATTAGTTTAGTGCTGTTTTTAGACATTCCAAATAAGTTATCTTGCTATAAGTAGGAACATATATCTTCTCTTTATGGATTTTAATCATGAGTTTTTATTGTTTTGATGTAATAAATAATTATTTGTATATTTTTTGTACCCTTTGGTGACATTGAAATTAACTTCAGCTAGTATATGGGAATATTAAATTTACTTCAGCTACTATAAGTGAATTATTAAATTAACTTCAGCTCGTATAACTGTTAAATTGACTTCAACTAGTATAACATAAGGGAGGTGAACTTGACACTTGCTCTATGTTGGCAGATTTTGAAGAGAGCTCCGAGGATGAGTCACTGGATGGGGCGAGTGTCAAAAAGAGGAATCCCTCAGCAGCATCCACGTCCACCAATGAGGATGAAGATGACTCTCGGTAAATTTATACTATTTTTTTATTTTTTTTAGTTAATTCAGGGTTTTTATTTATTTTTATTTTTTTCCCATCGCCAACATCATTGCTATCTCCTCCATCACCATCATCCTCACTATCTCCACCATAACCACTATCTTCACCATTTCCATTAGGTATAGAAAGAAATCTTTTCATGAATTTTGATAACTAAATAGTTTTAAGGACAGGCAGGGGGTGATGCAAACTAAATTTAGTTTTTTTTTATCATTCTAATGGTTGACTGGCAGTGTTTTTGGTGGCTGAGCTTTCTGTACACAAGGAAATGGGAGGAGGTGTTTCTTGAAATTTGGAAGATGGTTGAAAGACAGTAGGGGATTATGCAACTTTATTTATTTATTTATTTTTATTGGTTGTGACAAACTGGGAGGATATGTTTATTGCTGTGGAGTTCTTTATAATTATTATGCATTTTGATTTATAATTTCCATGTACTATACAGTACTATTTTGCCCTTTCTCACCTTCCATTTACAGTATATCGCTTGCATTTTCAGAACACAAATACTGCACCATGAAGAATATACTGTATACGGAGGGTATTTGTTTTGTTTCATATTCTAATAATATTTTGCATTTACTGATGTTTGTTTCAAGTTATCAGTTTTGATTTGTTTTTGTTGGTTTTCCCCAGAATATGCAACAAAATATTTTAGTGACAAGTCAGACCTAAACTAAGTATTTATCTGTATTGTTCAAATGAGCCTTAGTCTTGATGATTCCCAGCAACTTTTTAATTGAGCATGAAAAGGGAAAGTTTATGTAATCTATGAAACCTGTATTAATGTCAGTACTGTCATATTTTGTTTTTTAAAGTTCTTTAAGTGACTCAGGCCAATAATTTAATTTCATCACAGATACAATTTTTGCAGACCATCTTCTCGGAGCAGTCGAACCTCCTGTAAGACCTCCACGCGAAGTAGGGAAAGACAGAGTTCGGCCGAGTCCACCGGTACAACGCGAGACACCACTCCGACGCGACGTACGCCCAGACAAAATAATCGTGTTACCACCAAGGAAAAGTCACCAGACCCATCTAGGGAAAGAGGACCAACGGGTCAGTTAGTGAAACCCCAAACCAATCGTGATAATAAGGATAGAGGGGTAAAAGACCCATTAAGAGATAAAGAAGGAACAAAGGAAAAAGATATAGAAAGAAAAGAAAGTGTGAGAGAAAGAGAAGCTCAATTAAAAGACAAAAGAACTCAACCTGTTGTTAAAGAGAATAAAATCATACCCAAGGACAAAAGTCCGCAGTCAAAGGACAAAGACAAGAGCCCAGTACAAGGCACCAAAACGAGAAAAGACAGTGAACAGTCAGAACCAGATGCCAGTAATAGAAGAAAAACCAGAAGTACAGCAACAGGTTTGTGATTCTTCCTCAGTTACTACAATGCCAGGGTCTCTCTATCTATCTGTTTATCTATTTATCTAGCTGCGGTATCTATATCTATCTGTATATCTATTTAGTTATCTCTCTCTACCTACCTAACTGGTGTAACCAATGTGTTGTTATGGTGTTTCTCTTCCACACGAAGGCCCCTTCCTTATATTTATTCCTCTTAAGAGAGTATATAAATGTTTACTGTTGAGCATTGTGCCATCAGTGTATATATCAAGTACTGTAAATTGATGGTAAATAGACAAATGTATAGAATATTATTTTATGCCCCTTAGGTTCAGTGATGAGTAAAGAAGTGTTAGGGAGATGAGGTACAGCAGGAGAAATAGAAGAAGGAAAAGGTCAAAAAAATTCTAGTAGTGAATACATACCATGTTATTGGTTAGTGTGCTGTGACTGAGTGGGTACAGCACTCTACAGGGATTGCTGGTTCATGTTTGGGGCAACTTTAATGATCTCACTTCTGAATGGGTACTTAACTCTATTTGGTAGTTGAAGTAAAAGTGGTTTAGTTCAGTGGTGGTCACATACGTCTCTGTACACTGAAAATAGTGTTTTGCCCATGACGGGCTTTCATACCCGTGGGACCCACTCTCACTTTCAATGGTGACAGATGTGATAAGATTGCTTACATAAAAGTGGGAAGATTACAAGTTTTACTGATTGTGCAGAGGAATGAATAGATGGTAAAATATTGTATTTGATTTACTTGAGTGATTTGAATCTGGCAAAGATAATTATGAAAAATATGGTTGAGAAATAGAGTAATGGAGAATTTAATGAGTGGAAGGTGGCTGTCTTGGATGAGGGTCCAAGAGATGTGTACTTAATCAGGTTTTGTTGGGATGCAACCAAGGATGGGATACCTTTGTGGTAAGCAAAGGCTTCTCTGTGGATATGGATTAAGTTAATACAAAGTATATTTAGCCTAAGCGCTTTATTAGATTAAGTATCTAAAACTTTTCACTGTTTGTATTGCAGCAAATGAAGATACCCCGAACAAAAGAAGAAGATTGTCCAAGGACAAATAGGATCCCCCTCTTGCTGAAGTGAGGATGTGGCTGATGCTTCTGAAGCTGAAATAGAATCCTTCAGCAAGAATTCTCTATGAGTGGTGGAATGTTGCTATGAGCAGACAGCAGTGTATATCAGTATTAGAAAAAAACAGTGCAATAAGACGTTCTCTCCTATGCTGTCTGTCTCCCTCTGTTCCTATGATGGCAGTCATGGTGATGTGATGCCAACTGCCACTCACTTTCTTGTATAAGTTACCTCTGCCTGACCACTTGACTAAGTTTTTGGGAAGCAATGCTGTAGAAAACAAAGACTCTGACAATTTTAAAGTTTTGTCTGTCCAGCTTCAGTGGAGCATGTTTCCTGAACTTAGCTCAGAGTGGATAGACTCTCAAGATCTCAGCCCTTGGCAACCCATGATTACTTCTTTTAAACTTACAGAGTTTCTGTAGGCCATTTTGTTAAGGTCGATTTTGTTTTCTTCTATTGTACTGCTTATAACTATGACTAGTGATACAATAAGCACTGTGGATTGTCAGAACAGCTGTAACTCCAGAGGACAGCTGAATGCAATGAATGTGTGATTTTTAGGGTGATGAATTCCCCCCATCCCCTCCCCCAGTGAGAAAGTCTCCTGGTAGTGTTGTCAGGGACAGAGGGCGGTGTTGTGGCTGCCCCACCAATCTGGAGTGGTCAGATGTTACAGGTCTACCCACCCACGGCAGACACAACTGCCCACCCACATTGTGGCGCCCACACTTTTCTACACCAACACCTCTATTGTATATGTAGATTGTATATATTGGTGAATGTTTTTAAATGTACAAAGTACAGCAAAGTTAATATTTTCTGTGTATTTCTGTATAGATGACTGCAAGTAGATGCAGATCCTGTAAATTATAAGCTTAAAGTGTAGAACCTGTGAAGGTGAAACTGCGGCTGTATTTATTGTAAATATTGTAATCTGTTGTATAGACTACCACTACTGCAAACAACCTCGTTACTGACATTTGTTTCTCCACGTCCTGTGCCCGATGCCATTTTCTCCAGACACCTCACTTGCACTCCTTTCCAGACTTTATCTTATTTGCTAACTTCTTTGGCTTGTTCATGCCTTGCAGCAGGAGACTTGTTTTAGGCATACATGCCTCTTGAGAGATCATTTCGTTTTATGAATTTGATCGTGGTTTTTGCACAGGTTAGGATTTTTCTCCTCTATTTGAAGGCATGAGCAATGTAAAATATTTGTAATCTACCCTAATCTATTTTTTTTTAGCTTAATGGCATGAAAATTATTCTTTAATGGCCCTATTGATTCTATTGTAATGTAAGATTTCATATTTTACATTGTTATGAATAACAGTTTTAATTATATACATTGACTTTCTGTACAGAACATTTTAATAGTCCTATTTTCTCAACCTGTATTGCAATAATTACACTGAGCATGTCGAGAGTCTTGATTTGTCCCTTGGTGTATTGGGTGGTTGTTCTTAAAGATGTTTACAAGTATTTGATTCATTTAGTCTGTTTCATACCTGTTTTGGGGTTGGTGTCACGCAGATTTACTCATTTGTTATAATATTATACTAAGCATTTGCACGACCCTTCCCTATTTTCCTTATTTCTTTCCTGAGATTTTCCACACAAGCTCTGGCAAGGATACAACCATCGTCTCGGATCTGTCAACCTAGGCGCACCAAAAGCAGAACTACTATAGTAAAAAATGTGTGTATTTTGTATTTTTCTAAAAGATGCGGTTGGAGAGAGATGTGGCTGTATGTCTCTACGTGTTGTGGCCGTAAAGCCCCAGTTATGGTGTATCATGTTACTGAAGGAGTAAACTGACCAATAAGGCAGGCCAGTCTTTGGTGTCACCCTTTCCCAGTAAGAGATGGCTACGTAGCCTGCCTCCACCCATCCTTAATGTTTGCTTTGCTTTGCTTCGTTTCACTGAAGGAAGATTTAATTTCTTTCCATTTGCACAAGTCCATGTTCTTATTCCTTATCTTATTTTAATATTTGCTCTTTTGAGATTGTTGTTTATGCAGAGATTAAATCTTTATAAAGGGGTGTGGGGTGCTGAGGTTCAAATACTTACCACAACATTGACGTAAGCAGTAAGCATTCTCATAGTTGACTGTTGAGGTGGTGAGAATAACTTAACTATGCCTTCAACAGGTCTGTCAGAATAAGCAAGTGTAATATTCAGTTATTGAGATGTATGTAAATTTTAGAACTAATCTTTATTTTTTATTTTTTAAAAATAAACTGATTAAATTATTGTCTACTTGTAAGTTACATGAGACAGACACCTGTTCTACCACTACTGTACAGACAAAATAAGCCAAGATGAAGCAGTCATGGACTGTGAGTCACATGATTATAAGAAAAATATTTAAAGTGATTCATGGCTTTTATAGTAGCTACTACACTGAGCTCTCATTTATTGAACTTTTCTTCAATGGTTATGTTGAACTTACACAAGAATTAACTGGAAAAACCTTAAGTGATATAAGTCTAGGCTACTGATACACTCTGTTTACACCCGAGCAGGAAGTGTAGCTCTCAACTAGATCATTAAATGAGAAGATATATACAGTAAGAGGACAGTTTGTCCTCTGTGGGCAACAACAACTGTGGCTGAAGTCGTCCTCTTCTTATTGATGACTCTCTCTTGCCACACTCACCCTGCAGCCCACCTGGTAGGTTGGCATATGGTACCATACATATCTTCACACAACAACTTTTATTAATTTATTTATTTCTTATTGTTTCCTTCACCTTTTCCTCTTCTCGTGTCTTAATGATTTTTCAGTTCTCTTTGCCTGGTCATAATGCCAAGGTGACTTGTTCCTTCAGTCTTGTTATACATCTTTGTCCTTAATATCGTTAAGTGGTAATTGCTTCTCATATTTGATACCAAATTTCAGTGAGAATTGTTAAGCAAAATATGTCTATGTTACTGGGTTGTATTATTTGAAGGTGTGTATGGCTAGAAGGCTGGAGATGTGAACACTCACAGGGTTTAAGAAACCTACTGTACCTGGGTAGCCTTACTTTGAAAGTGGGAAATTACAATATACGATATTCTGAATAGGTACATCACACAGTATTGCAGTTATTTGTGGAATGATGTCACTATGCTGGAAGCTTTAGGATGTCACCCTGTCCTCAACCATCAGTATAGGTACACACGGTTAATCACTTCTGGTTATTATATACAAGTTAGTGACTCTCATCTTGAGGTTAAGATATAAATGTAACATCATGGGTAGGGGATACTTAGGCTGTTTTATATTCTCATTTCAAAGATCAGGATTAATGCTTGGTGATGGTAAGAGATATTACTTGGGTAATACAGTTCTATATTTACCTTTCCAGAAAGGTCTTTAATATTTATTGTTTATTTTACAGAAATATATAGCAATACAGGTATTTCTTATTGCGGAAATTGGAGGTGGATATTGTAAGAAATTAATTTTAACTTCTTGGTCAAGTTAAATTTTCCTTGAGAGGGCAAAGACGAGTGCTTGTTTACAGATATTGTAGTTGCTCTGAGACTAGGCCATTGCACCTTGAGAAAAGCCGACACTGAGCGAACTGATGTACCATAACTATAAGATAACCAAAGGTCGTTAGGCTAGGTAAAGGGATGTTAGTTGGGCTCGTGTCATCTTTCAATGATTTAATGGCATAGTCTTACAGACAGTCATTTTATCAACAACACAGAGTGCTTTGTGCATTATAGGTGTATTTTAACTGGGATTTAATTAAGATCGGATTTGTTTTTTATATGTCAGCCACCTGTTTCTGAAATTAGGGGTAATTCTTGAAAATATAAATATGAGAAACTATAAGCATGGAAAGATAAATGCTGTAGTGCCCTTGTTTACCTGCATACATATTCACTAGTGTAGAGAGATGAAGGTCCTGCAGAAGGTAACTACTGTACCACCACGCCCTGCAGTGTACCACAGTGTTAGTGGATTGTTACTTGAAATACACAACTTATTTTCTGGTTTTTAGTGATAACAGTTTGTTTAGTATTAAATATTGTCACAATCTCGGCAGAAGCATTATCCCAGGATTTCGGTGTTGGGTAGCTATGTTAGTACAGTACAGTACTGTCATATAATTATATCATATGTGGTTAGAACTTGTCACCAAGTTGGATTACATCTTTTTAACATAATCTAGTTACACTTTATGGTTAAACTGTTAGGATATGTCTAATTTTATTCCAGTATTAAGATATCATGGAAACATCTTTAAAAGGTTGCATCCCTCGCCCCTTACAGACTGTTGTGTATTCTGCAAATATTTATTTTTTTAAATTCTATTGTCACCCCTGAAGTACTCTATACCTTTCCATTATCTGTGAGGTTTATCCTTGTTGCAAGAAGTTATTTGTTTTTACTTGTAATACAATATGTGAGACATTATTCAAACTGAAAAAGTCTTTTCTCAACTTGAAGGTTTTCCATTTATTTATCTTCCTTTTTTTCCTTGTCTCGTAAATAAACTCTACACTGAAGTTCTCTACTCACACGTTTACTGGTCTTTTGTTTGCTTATGCCAGAATTTCTTAAAATGTATGAAGGAAGTTTTTGTCAGGGTTACCAGTGGAGGCATCACTCTTGCAATTACTGGGTGAAGTCTAGGAACACCATCTTCTTATTCATAGTCAACAGTGTATTTGGCAATGAGTCAACCACATTTAAGTATCTTTAGGGAACTGGCAGAGTTTGTTGAGGAAAATTATTATGCTATTACCTGTATTTACTGACCCAGACCTTTATTATCTGTGTGAATGTGCAAGTGTACAGGAGGTGCAAGTGTTAGTGAAAAAGGACTTCATAGGTTGAATCTTGATATTTTTGGAGAAATTTCTGTATGAAGTACATGAAAAGAAAGTACTGTTGAAAGATGTGATTGTCATTACAAGTCCTTCAGCGGCCCAGATAGTATTGCATGAGGACATTGATCCGTCAGTCACTATCTGACCTTTTTATTAACCTCTGCCTTACTTACATTAATGTTTAGCACAGTTCATGCATTACTGTAATTCATAATGATGTTCAGTGGCTGTGATGAATGTTTTTGTTTTACTTTCCCCTTTTTGGACAAAATTCTATTAAGATTGTAATGTTTTAGAACATCTTTACTTAAATTCACAATATATTTAATGTAATGTAATTGCACCATGATCGCCGACGTAGTTACTAAATTGACGAGACTACGTTGGTTATGGGCGGGGACGGTCCAGGCCCCTGCAAGTCATGCTGTTGTTTGTTTCATTGGGAATCACCGTTATAATACAATAGGGAAAATTATATAAATCTAGTTTCAGGAAATTTTTATTGAATATCCCTTCAGTTTTTATATTACACCATTCATGAGTACAGTATATTTGAAGCAAAATTTTGATGGGTTAAGTGAATCACCATGTGGTAACTTAGTTGGGTACGATGTGCAGCTGTCTGTTACATTATGGTGACAAGGTTGGAATTTTGTGAACTCACCACAATACATTTATAAATTGATGTTCTTGTGCTGTGATTTTACAACAACTGAAATTTTCACAGTTAAAACATGACTCTTGATATGGGTGTGACTTCCCTCCACATTTTGTTTCACTTCATGTATTATCAAGTACTGATCGTTGTGGGATTTTACTCTTTGAAAATATTGGAACTGTTAAAAAGAAACTGTTTGGGCATTGATACTGATATTATAATTGGATGATGGCAGCTGTGATAAAGTTGTATTAGTAAGTTGAAAAACGTGTTCATGGCCTACGTGTGTGTTAAAGAAGCTTATGATCTTTTGTCGAGTACAGTACTTAAAATAGTGTTTATGTTTATTGGTGTACATTATACTTTTGTTTTTCAAACCTTTTTCTATACAGTATAGTAAAAAAATACAGGGTGTCCATTTTCTTATACAGTACAGTAAAAAATACAGGGTGTCCAAAATGTAGCAGATGCACACACTCATTCTCCCTTCAATCATTCCCATTCATTTGTTCATTCACTCTTCTTGCTGTAATAAATGAGTTCTACCATAGTATTCCCTTGCTTCAAGAAAAGGTATTAAATATTCATCTTGTTCATCCATGTCTCTTAGTGTCATGACCTTCCCTTAAAAAAAAAAAAACATCCTTTGAAACTCACTGACTTTACTCTCTATTTCTCACTGCTATTTTCTGCATCATCTTCCTTACATCTACTGCCTTCTCCACCCCTCCCCTCTTGATCTTCCTCCTGTCACAACCATCTGTCTGAATTATATATATAGATGTACAGTATTACTAACCTTTCACGTTCTATTCTCTCATCTGTCCCCATAACATATCAGCTGACCCTAATCATTTATTTATTTGACATATCTTTCACATTTTCTTATTTCTGTATTTATTATTTTCTGTAACTTATTTACCCCATATATTACAGCTCTGGTGTGCTATAATCGACACACTCCTCTGTAGATTTTACTTTCGTTCTTATCTGTCTTCATATACTGTACAGTACAGTACAAGGAAATTATACATGCTCTTTTCCTTACAAGATGTAGAGTTTTGTTCATAGAATTTTAATATTTTTTTATATAGTAGGTTTATGATTATGGAGTATGAATGTGAGGCTTAATGACAGGATAGGAGCCAGTGTTTGAAATTATGAGAGGATAGACTTTGGGTTTAGAATCATACAACAGGGTTGGATTGGGTTGAAATTAATATACTGTACTGTATGATGTCAGACGGGTAAGTGATGAAGGTTGTAGCTCCTAGTGTGGCTTCTGGAAGGTTTTGATAAGCGTTGGGAAGCAGAAGTTATTGTTTTAAATGAATAATAACAATAAGTGGTGTGGGAGTTAGCAGGGTACTATTGAATGGAATGTTTACCCCAGTGTATAGTTTTATAGCCCATATATAACATCAGTGGTGCTCTAGAATACAAAATTAAACAAAAACTCCCTAACTAGTCAATAGATTAAACAGTAGTGTGTGTGTGTATCTGTGGGTGGTTAATGTGCACAATATGGCACCCCACAACCCATGGTCCTTGCCACTTACCACACTTCCTGGTTTCACTGTGTATAAATTCATATGTAAAAGACCAAGAAACTTAAAATATTAATGCATGCCCCCTGAATAAAAGATTGTTGTAGTATTAAGAAGTATGTTCTGGTGATCACACATGGTACAAGGGACCAGCTGGCAGTCTGTCTGGCATTAAATTTCCTCTCTGGGATTAACAACCCTTACATGGCCCATTAATGTGGGATTTATTGTAAATCTATATCAGCTGTGGTGTAGTGTGCACAATTTAGTAGAGATTGTTATAATTGATGAGAAGAGATGTCAGTGCCCGACTAGGATTGTTGTGTGTGTTTGTGGTGCGGAATTTAAGTTAGAGTGGAGATACTTGCGTAGAAAGAAAAAAAAATGTCTGTTGTAGTATTCATTCCTACATAACAAAGCTGCATGCTCTTCATTACCTGATTTGATTATTTAGGTTTTGCAGTACCTTATGTCACATCACCTCCAGGCTCTCTGAAGCACTCCAACACACCTTATAATGTGGTGTAGTTATCTACTGTACCTACAAGGGCAATGTTACCTAATTTCCCCTCACTTTTGTATGCACCTTTTGGCCGTGTGAAAGTCACGGTCACTCCTCTGCTGTGGGTCAACTGTCATCCTACTCTCATGTTATAATCCTTCAATTTACAATGACTTACACTTGGCTCCTTGTTATCTTGGTTACCCAGCCCTAGCTAAGGCTTGCATATGGATAAGGTATGTAAGGAAGGGAAAAGCTGTAAAGTACATGATTCATTGTAGAGTAGGGTGGTTGGGTTACAGTAGATGTGAATGTCTTTCTACCTTAAAAATCTTGTTTCTTTGGGTTTAATGTCCTATATTGGGAGGAAGTAAGAAACATTAACCTAATCTCATATTTACCATGGTTGGATAACTGCGCATCCAAGGTTCATACATTTTCAATACTTTTTATCCTGATCCAAGGATTTACGATAGACTGCTGAATTACAAAAGCATCAGCAGTACAGTACAGTATATTAGAGCTGGAAGGTATTAAAGATTGCAGCTAGTAAGGTGCAGGAGGATTATTCAGGAGTGTTGTAAGCTCACTTTTATTCAGTAAATCTTTATACTAGTTTGCATTGGTTCAGAGAGTATTATTATTGCATGTACAGTATATAGGCAGTGTGGGTACGGGTACAGTGCAGAATATTAAGTGAGGTGCTATAAGACTTTACCTGTGAAAAGCATTTATGTATTTCAAAATAGATAATTCACGAATGCAAGGTTTGATTTGATAAGGTTGGGGATTTTTGTACCAACAATAGTTTCAGATAAACTTTATTTGCTTTATCCAAATGATATGGTATGTTTAAATCTTTTGTACATTTTAATAGTTTTTCTTTACTTGCTATCAGAGGAGCTCGTCTATGGAGTTGTCTTAGGGTAACCTTGAGTTCTTTATCATATCAGTAATAGGAGTACTTGTAGTGGTGATGCAGAGAGTAGTAGTACAGTGGTAGTAGTAGTGAGTCTTATCTAAAAGTGGTTAGTGAAGTTTATGGGATTTTTTGTAGGGGTGAAGGACATTGTTATCCAAAATATATACTATATTATGGCATGATTTATATCTGAATTTTGTGAAATGTTTTCTATTTTTATTTATTTATTTTAATGTATTTATTTATTTTTTTTTTTTTAGAGAGAGAGAAAGAAATCATTAAAACTGGACAAAGAACATTTCTGAAATTTTTAGGGGTGGTTGCTTTTAGTATTGTATTCAAAATATGTACATGAAAAGACTTTTGGTGTGAAAGTTTGCCCCTTTTTTTTATGATGTACAGTACAGTGTTATCAAAAGTCTAACTGTTGGCTTTATTTACTTTTTTAATGCAATAGAATGACTGAAGAATAGAATATGGCCGCATCATCATTACAGTATAGGAGGAGGGTGTACAAAATGCAGTCTTGTGCTGTCGATGGTAATACAAGTTTTACAATAGAATGTACGGTTCTAAATTATGAAAGTTGTACAAAGATAGTTTTATAAGAAGTAAATTGCATTCACGTGAGTATTAGACACTTATTTCATTTGAATATTAACCATCAAAATGCTAACCTAACTTAAAATAACCCTCCAGGAAGCATTAGGGTGATTAATCTTCAGGTGAAATAAGCTCGGGGTGTCTAGTCTTCATATGATTAAAAAAAATTTAATCCCATCTATGAAACAAATTGGACAATACAATGGCCTCCTCCTCCCATCATGGCCACCTCTAACTGGGGTGGCCATCAGGTAGATCAGGACACTGTGATTGGCTAGTAGGAGGGCCATGTAACTCTCCACGTCATAATTCCACTGCGTACTGTTATTAATCCTTCAGTTTCATGCTGTTGGTCTACCGAAATTTCAAGGCGCTGTTGTTATTGTGGTATTGTACTGTACTGTATCCAACTTGACTGGTGTTAATGGTGTGCTGTTGTGTGTGGTTTTTCTTCTATAGGACTGACTTTATAGTTCTAAGCTTCATTTTCCCAGCATTCCTTGTGTTAAATATGCTCTTCACTTGTGATTGTGTATGGGTAATTTACTATCATTGGGTACAGTCAGATAAACCATACAATTACTTAGGGGTGTGGTAACCAAGTGGATACAACAGTCGTCTCAATCCTCAGATCCTGGTTTCATCCTAGGACACTTTAAATCCTCCCAGATGTAAATGGGTGCTGTACTGTACATGACTTTACTGTTGGGAGGTGAAGGTAATCAAGTGTAGTGTAGGTCATGGAGCTTTCTTGTGTACCATAGGCTTAGTATTCATATTTGTTTAGTCACGTGTTCCTAATAGTTCACCATCAGGACTATGGGGATCTTTTTTCTTTTATGTACAGTTTATTCATGTGTTCCATTCTATTGAGCTGTTATGCAAGAATTTTTACCTCGTCTTATGCAAGTGAAATGTGTGGACAGAACACAACAATGCACCAGAAGGCAGCTGTAAGAGGTAGGGAATCACCCAAAGATTAGCTTCTCCCAGTTAACTGCCTTGATGCTCTGTGGTTAGGCTTGCTTGGGTTAGGTTGTGGTAGCATTAAATTAGGTTAAGGTTAGTGTTAAGATAGGTAGGCAAGGTTAATTTAGCTTTAGAATGTCTAATTATTAGGTGAAATATACTAAAGGGGCTAATCTTCCAGAACTTGAACAATGTCATGTAGCAGAAGAGAGAAATACGCTCAATAAACTCACCCATTGCACTAGACACAATCCCATCTGGTTTAGTTTCTCTTGTGCAATTGGTAAAGGGATGGGATGACTTTGAGATGATGAAATGGAAGTGAATAAGAGAGGTGAAGGCTAAGGTGTGGGACTGGATAATCAAACCTGGAGGCAGAGAAGGGTAGGAGGTGTTAAAGGGGAAGCTTGGTTATTTCTTAAAGGACGAGGGAGCTATTGTGGATCACCTGAAGATTAGCCTCCCCCCTAGCTACTGTAGCTTTTTTCTCCTAGTTTGGGTGTCTAACTAACTTAATGTAACTAATCTTAATCAAAGTTAAACTAAAGTAATCTAAACTAGCCTAGTTTAACCCCCAGGAAGTGTAAGGATGTTTAATTACCAGGTAAAATAAGTACAGTAGGTGGGGGTCTAATCTTTAGGTGATCCGCCACAATTCCCCACCACACACAAACACTCGGCCACTTGTAACACCAAGTTGACAGGAAGGAGATTATTGTATGTCCAGACATGATCAATAGTGTGTTGAAAATTTTTCATTAAATGTTCTCTGTGGTAGGTAAAAGCCCTTTATGTTGTTAAAGATTGGCTTTCGGTATTTTCTAGTGTACATTTTGCGGATTACCTGAAGATTAGACCCACTAGCTTATTTTACCTGAGGAATAAATTCTCTAACGCTACCTGGGGTGTAAGTTAAGCTAGGTTGGATTATGCTAGTGTTAAGTTACATACTGTAGGTTAGCGTTACGGTAGATTAGATTAATGTTAGGTTTGATTAGATTATCGATTGACTGACGTGATTTAATATTTTGACAGAATTAAGACGGTTTGGTAGCCATGGACAGGAAAAAAAGATTGGTTTGAAAATAATCTGTAATTTGGTTACATACAAATTTATTATCCTATTATATATACGATTAATACTGGAATGGGTTATGCCTTTGAAGTAACGAATAACTTATAAATTTGATATATTGATGCTTATTATCGTTATTTAATCTCCCATTTTCTGTGGTTTATTTTGTGAGTTAACCATCTTGCGCGAATCACCTTAGTCAAATCAAGATCCAACTATCGTCGACAATGAAGATAGTTCTATAAAATAAAATATCGACCGACGTAAAATAACCAATCTTTATTATAGAAGTATCCAATATCATTTTTTTATGAAATTGTTGAAGTTTACCTTTTTTTTTTATTGGTTTGATGTTCCTAAATACATGTGATTAGTTTGAGCCTGGCGGGGTTTACAGGGGCTGGTACGTGTTGATACTGTGTGTGTGTACTGTACTAATGACAACTCCAGGAACAATTATGTAAGGAAAGAGGTGAAAAGGACATTTAAGAATCAACCAATGAACAGTGAGTAAAAATATGTGACTGCCGTTGATTTATGCTCTGTGATTCACCTTTTATGTTGTATCTCTCCTCTCCCTCTAGGAATATGCCGGGAAGTGTTTTATTCCCGCCAGGAAAGCCATATTTTTTTCGTATTGTCCATGTGGCTATTTTCTTGTTCGTAGTGGATGTTTTCCCGTGACCGGCAAAGTTCTTAAGCTATTTTACCGTGAGTGAGCCTGATTGGTTAAGTCAGGTGAGGTTAGGTAGGTTCTAGTACTTGTTTAGGTACGCATTTTGAAGTACTAGTAATAAAACGTCTAATTTAATAGCGACAGTAGAATAATAATAGCAAGAACAACAAGTGTGACAAACTAAAAAAAAAAAAACCAAATGCACATCGGAGGCGCAGACAACATCAAGTCCCGCCATCACTAATCTAATAATTGAAAAGCATTAACTGGTTCTAATCTCTTGCTCTCACCGCTCTTGCTATTTTCTCTCTCTGTTTCTCTCACTCTTTATCCTTAGTCTTTCTCACTAACCATGTTTTATCCTGTATCTTACCTTCTCCCCTTTCTATAAATCTTTTGTCTTGTCATTCGTTTTATCTTTCAATTTCTCTCTTTCTCTCCCTCTTTCTGTATTTATCTGTATGTCTGTGAGTATTATATTTTATTATTTATCTTTCTCTCAGGTTTTGTATACTTACCTCAGCCCGCAACTCTGTATATTGTATATAATTTTCCTCACTACCTCCCCCACTCAGTATATACATAATTTTTCCTGCACATAAATACGTGTAATTCCCTTCATTATATGTAATTTCCCCTTCAGTATTCTCTTTGTTCATTTCTGTTCCTTAATTAATTAGGGACAATTAACTTGGAAATCAGCCTGTAAATTAATTAGCCCGAGTAATTATGAGGTTATTTATACAAGGGGTCTCTCTCTCTCTCTCTCTCTCTCTCTCTCTCTCTCATGTTTTATATAAACAATAATTAATTTATTCAATAAATCAATTAAGTTTTGGGAACAAAGGAAGAAGAATTGACCTCCAGGTTAATAGACTTTACAAGCTAATGAGCTAATTCTCTTAAGATAAATAATTCCGTTTAAGGTTATAAAATTCCATGAGTAAATAATTCACGCCAAAAAATATATATAATTATCCGAGGTAAATGATTTTAATTCTCTTACGGTTATATAATTGTCGTATGGTTGTATAATTGTTAGGTTAGTTTAGGTTTTGGTTGTTAGGATATGCCACGATTAATATATATATATATATATATATATATATATATATATATATATATATATATATATATATATATATATATATATATATATATATATAACTCAGATAAGAGCAGTTTTAGCGTCTCTCTACACAAGAACCAAATGATGACGAATGTCTTACCCATCACAGTCAACATCATTCTACATGTACACCAGAATCATCACACAGTCAACACCATTGTACATGTACACCAAAAATTCCGTTCAAAGTTTAAACGAGGAGAGTAGAGACAAAGAGGACCAACTTCTCCAGCCAGGAATTATTTTGCATTTAGAGGAGGGAGTGACGAGATTTGGCGATGAATGAAGAGATTTGGCGAGGAGTGACGTGATTTGACGATATGTGGCGAGGGGGGAAGAGATGTGGCGATGAATGACGAGTAGAGGAATTTTGAGGAAAGAGAACTGAATTATTGTGTTGTTGTTAAACCTTTGAGTCCTGGAGGGTTAGATAATTATCCTCAAAAGGGTTAAACCATCGTCCCCAAAGATAAAAAAAAGGGTGTAAGATGAGACGAAGAGGGCGTGGAGAATGATTGAGGAGGAATAAGAGGATGAGAAACAAGAAAGTGAAGAGGATATATATTTTATGTGGAGTGAAGTGGTTTTTTTTTTTGGGGGGGGGGGGGGGGGCACAGTGAAGTGAAATGAAGTGAGGACTGAGAAAAACACTTAAACGGGAAGAAACAAAAGGAGGAGAAACACAAGACATTCAAGGAGGATTTAGATGAGAGGAAGAGAGAATTGGTGTAACAGATGGGGAGAGGAAGGAAGGATGGGATGGGAGACTTTTAGCGAGGAGAGGGATTGATGGAAGAGGTAATGAAGGGAAAGAGCAATGCATGGAGGTTGAGACAGATGAAGGAGAGGGGGACAGTGTTGAAGGAATTGTATGAGAGGGAGAGAGAGGAGGAAAGAGTTGAGTGTGAGAGGGAGAGGAGGAAAGAGTTGAAGAGTGTGAGAGGGAGAGGAGGAAAATGTTGAAGGAAGAGTGAGGGGGAGAGGAGGAAAAAGCTGGAGTGAGAGGGTGAGGAGGAAAAGTGTTGAAAGAAGAGTGTGACCGGAACAGGTTAATGTAAGATCACCAAAGGAAACTCTATAACTCAGGTCTACATTAGTGACGTCATTCGTTAGTAGGCGGGCACCAAACAGGGAGGTACTACCGCCTGGGAAGATATTGGAAGCATAATGTATTTTCTAATTGTAGACCCTGCTGACAGATGGCAACATGAAAATTGTGACCAAGTCCCAGGTTGCTGATCTGACTTTCTGCCTCATTTACACACAATTGCAGGGTCTCAATTATTTCTCTTACTATTGACAACACAACATACTGTACATATAATGTTTCTCACTTTTTAATTATTTATATTTCATTTTTGTGTTTCTTTATGGTTCTTTGTTATTATTATAATTTTTATATTATTTTATTTTCAATTTTGTATTTTATATTATAATTGTATAAAATGAATTATTATTATTATTATTATTATTATTATTATTATTATTATTATTATTATTATTATTATTATTACTATTACATTTTCACCCCCTAGGCCCCGATGTGGGTCAGTGACCTGTGCCCGGGTGGGCTAATCCCCGTAAGAAAACAAAAATCGTAGTATCGTAACACCGTCGCTATATATATAACTGACGCCATCCGTAGTGCTACTGATCCTACACACCAGAAGTAAACGTTACATCAATATCTCAAACTGTGGTCGATGAGATTATGTTCGATAATAACACCAACACGACATCGGAGAGATAGAGATAAGACTTAAACAGTTTAGTCTCTCACTGTCACGACTGTGTATCTCTTTCTTGGCAGACTAATTTAGAGATAAGGTTAAGAGGGTGTAGGTTAATTTAGCGATAACATGAAGAGGGTGTAAGGTTAAGTTATCAGACGTATGCTAATCTGAAGCACGACCTAACACAAGAGAGTTTATGGTGTAGTGGCGTGTACATAATAATAGTGGATCCCCTCGTGAAATCAATTGACATCCAGGTTCCCAATTACTGCTGGGTATGGCGTAAAGAAACTTGCCCATAGCTTCATCCTGCCCGGGGGTCAAACCCGGGTCCGCTCGCCTGTGAGGCGAGCATGCTGACCATTACACTACATACATACATACTCACTCTTCCTCTCAAAAATACGTCAGGGTTAGGTTAGGTTATGTAAAAGTCCCTTAAAAGATATATACCGTGCTCTTGTTTACACCTGTTATGCGCCACACTAATTAATTACATGTCATTATACACCTGCCCACTACACCTGCCATTATGCTTCTGTCACACATCACTTATCTTTTGTCATCACGTTAAACCTACACTATCCTCACGTTCGAACAAACAAAGAATCTGAATTAGGTACGTTTGTATTTTTATGAGTTATTGTTCGTAATTGCTTGTAATGAGTCGTATTCTTGTTTGTTTTGGTTGTTTGTCACTAACTGTATCTATGAGCCATGACGACTTAGGTTACAGTATGATTTTCGCTGTATTTTAAGGTGTATTTTTAGTGGCTCGCCTTCGTGTCGTGGCCTAAGTGAGCCAGTTAATACACATCTCCAGTCAGGAAGGGAGAATTTTTGTAACCTACGGAGCTGTGTGTGTGTTTGGTCTCTTGATGCCTATAATTTTTGTTTCTTCGTATACATTATATTAAGGTTGTTGTATTTGTTATAATTTATTCTTTTTTTTTATTGTTGTAGTGTATTGTATTGTATATAGTGATGTGTATTTTATTAGTTAATTGGAATATTTAGTCAAACCTAACCTAACGCAAACCCAACCTAACCTAAACGTTAAATTCGCTACAAAAACTAACTTCCCGTATACAGTAGAATTTTTTTTAAAGGGTAAAACTGTAGCACACATACACACACTACACGTATATACATATTGATGTACTGTATCATGTCATGTATACTACTGCTCGTCATACCAAACTATACTTGTCCTTGTATACTTCGCTTAACACGTTCACTTCAACAGTAGACGTTAATGTTGACTGTTTTACTGATTCTGTATTAACTGTGATGTGAATGCCTGATGTGCTGTGCCTGAGAGAATACGTCAGAGAGGTGAGGTGGGGTGAGGGAGGAGAGGTGAGGTGAGAGAGGAGAGGAGGTGATGAGGGGTGAGGTGAGAGGAGAGGTGAGGTGAGAGAGGAGAGGTGAGGTGAGATGAGATGAGATGAGGGAGGGAGGAAAGGAGCAAAATTGAGAGATGAGGGAAGAGGAGCAAGACTGAGAGGAGATGAGAGAGAGGAGACATGGTGATGAGAGGAAAGAAGCAAAACTGAGAGGAGGCGAGAGAAGAGGACGAGAAGTGAGAGATGAATAACAATAATTTCCATCGTGCATTCCGTAGACGCGTCGACACACACACACACACACACACACACACACACACACACACACACACACACACACACTATGAGGGAAACGTAATTACACATTTTTATATTTCCAAGTTGTGTGTTGGTGTTGTTGACAGAGGAGCCACACTAACGCTTCAACAATACGAATGTTGTCTGAACACCCTACCCCCCCCCCCCTCCTCCCCTACCCTCGGTTACCAACATTATGAGAAAAACAACAACAATAACAACAGCAAAAATAATAATACAAAAGTAACAAGAACAAAAACAATATTAACGAGAAAAATAACAATAATAACAAAAGTAACGACAGCAACAAAAATAACAATAATAACAAAAGTAACAGCAGCAACAAAAATAACAACAACAGCAAAGGTAACAGCAGCAATAAAAATAACAACGAAAACAATAAAAATAACTAACAACAAAAATAACATCAGCACAAACAAAAGACTATAACGACATAAACAACAACAATGCAACAACATCAAGACAGGCATACAAACATAGGGAGCTGCAGGTACTGAAGGTCGTCAAGGCCAGAGGAGTAAGTAAATTCCCTCAAAGTTTTGGTGAAGAAGACACGTGGATGAGGGACACGCACAGGGTGGTAAGTCTTAAGCCTCCACTGTAGCAATAACGCCATGAGTAGCGCCACTAGCCATGGGTAACGATGCTAGCCATGGGTAACGATGCTAGATCTGAGTAACGACGTTAGCCATGGGTAACGATGCTAGATCTGAGTAACGACGCTAGCCATGGGTAACGATGCTAGATCTGAGTAACGACGCTAGCCATGGGTAACGATGCTAGATCTGAGTAACGACGCTAGCCATGGGTAACGATGCTAGATTTGAGTAACGACGCTAGCCATGAGTAACGCCACTAGTCATGAGTAACGACGCTAGCCATGAGTAACGACGCTAGATCTGAGTAACGACGCTAGCCATGAGTAACGACGCTAGCCATGAGTAACGACGCTAGATCTGAGTAACGACGCTAGCCATGAGTAACGACGCTAGCCATGAGTAACGACGCTAGATCTGAGTAACGACGCTAGCCTTGAGTAACGACGCTAGATCTGAGTAACGACGCTAGCCATGAGTAACGACGCTAGATCTGAGTAACGACGCTAGATCTGAGTAACGACGCTAACCTTGAGTAACGACGCTAGATCTGAGTAACGACGCTAGCCATGAGTAACGACGCTAGATCTGAGTAACGACGCTAGCCATGAGTAACGACGCTAGCCATGAGTAACGACGCTAGATCTGAGTAACGACGCTAGCCTTGAGTAACGACGCTAGATCTGAGTAACGACGCTAGCCATGAGTAACGACGCTAGATCTGAGTAACGACGCTAGCCTTGAGTAACGACGCTAGCCATGAGTAACGACGCTAGCCATGAGTAACGACGCTAGCCATGAGTAACGACGCTAGCCATGAGTAACGACGCTAGCCATGAGTAACGACGCTAGCCATGAGTAACGACGCTAGATCTGAGTAACGACGCTAGCCTTGAGTAACGACGCTAGATCTGAGTAACGACGCTAGCCATGAGTAACGACGCTAGATCTGAGTAACGACGCTAGCCTTGAGTAACGACGCTAGATCTGAGTAACGACGCTAGCCATGAGTAACGACGCTAGATCTGAGTAACGACGCTAGCCTTGAGTAACGACGCTAGATCTGAGTAACGACGCTAGCCTTGAGTAACGACGCTAGATCTGAGTAACGACGCTAGCCTTGAGTAACGACGCTAGATCTGAGTAACGACGCTAGCCATGAATAACGCCACATGCCCTGGGTAACAGAAGAGGAAGAATAAAAAGAGGGAAATAAGAAGTAAGAAGACGAACAAGAAGAAGACGAAGAACGTGAAGAAGAAGACTGTTGGCCACCTTACTTGAAGACGGAGGATCCTGCAAGCAGAAAAATGGCCCCGTGGTCGATAGTACCTCGTGTGGCATGTCCTTGACGGGGGAGAGAGTGGTGGAGAAGGAATACCCCCTATCGCCATCACCAACTGCATCCATAACATGAGGGGGGGGGGTGAGGTGAGGGGTGGAAGAGGGAGGTAGGTGAGGTGAGGGGGTGGGAGGTGGTGGAAGGTGAGGTGAGGGAGGGGGTGGAAGAGGGAGGTAGGTGAGGTGAGGGGGTGGGAGGTGGTGGAAGGTGAGATGAGGGAGGGGAAAGAAGGTGATGGGAGGGGGTGGAAGGGGGAGAGGAGATACAGGGACTCACATCCATCTTGAGGTGTCGGAACTTGAAGGATGGAAGAGGAATACTATTTTTTTTTACTCACTGGGAGAGTAAACTGCGATAAAGGAGGGAAGGGAGGAGGTGAGAGAAGGAAGGAGATAAGAGAAGAGAAGAAAGGAAGTGAGAGAAGAGAAGGACGTGAGGGAAGGGAAGGGAGAATTGAGAGGAGGGAAGGAAGGAGGTGAGAGAAGGGAATGACGGAGTGTAGGAGAGAAGGAAGAATGTGAGTGAAGAGAATGAAGCAAGGAGAGAAGAGGAGATTTGTGTGTTTGGGTAAAGAAGGTGTCCGTATGTATGTCTGACGGAAGGGGAGGACCGTTTGTTTGGGTAAGAGAAAGGAGAGGAAGGGAAGGGGGAAGAGAGAGGGGGAGGGAGGGGGGTCCTCTGTTTGGGTAGGGGAAGGTAGGTCCAGGCAGTGTTTGGATCTAGGGAAGGAACTCCGTGTGTGTGTGTTGAGGGGCGCCCATTCTGTGTTTGTATGTGCGTTGATGTGTGTATTGATGTAAGCGTGTTGGGGGGGGGATCGTTTGTGTGTGTGTGTATTTGTCTATGTGGGGAGGAGAGGAAAGAGGAAGGGAACGAGAATGAGGAAGAGAGAAAGGGGAAGGTAAATAGAATGGAGATGAAAAGGAGGAGGGTAAGAAGGTCTTCCTCACTGATCCTCGCAGTCTTCCTCCTTCAGCCACTCCTCCATCCCTCCCTCAGTTACTTCCTCCTGCTGGTCATTTCGTAAAATGTATCCAATCCAGTCCTTCCTGCCTCCTCCTGATGGCCTTCATCAATTCTCTTCATCCATCCTCCTCTTCCTCTCCCTCCTCTTCCTTTTGTCTTTCACATTCTTTTAGTTCTTCAGCTCTTCTTTTACACGCCTCCATTTTTCTTGTGTGCTTTTCTTCTCCTTTATTCGTTTCTTTTGTTCATCTTTATTTTTTCACGTTTATTTCTATAATTTTTATCTTACACATTTTGTAGATTGGTGACTGTTGTACTGGTGACTCCTGGTAGGCTAAATATCACCGTCCAGCACAGTTAATAGACATGATGAAAAGTTATAAACACGAGGGAAAAAAAACGTGGGGGAAAATGTCAGCTAATAGTTATATAATCTTAACTACATAATCATTTGAGGGTCACTTGTTGGCTCCATGTTTGAGGGTGGCTTAAGAGAACTGCAGACGGAAAGGGAAGGTGTGGTACAGGTATATACAAGCGTTGATTTACCTGCACCATACATACCTGTATACCTGATAACGAATCTGCCACCACAGCTGCTCATCAACATACAAACACACCTGAGTTGAGTCACCTGCCTAACACACCTGCGTAAAGCTGAGTGGAATACAGGATGTGGTGTAAGCTTTTTTTTTAAGCTTTGTCATTCACTTACGTCTGATTTTTAGGAGAGAAGAGTCAATGAGAGACACTTGAGTATCTCTTGCTTTAGTGTAGAAGGAGAGATGGTCTTTGTATCTCTATTATTAATACTAAATGAGAAAACGAAGAACGAAATGCGAATAAAAAGAAGAAAAATGAAAAAGAGGAAGATGAAAAATGTAAAGAAGACAGATAAGCAAACCAAAAAGCCCATCCTATAAAGTACTAAGACCAGCGTACACAAAATAAACACACCTTTATATAAACCTGGTGGGACAAATTACAGGTGTAGATAATTAACGAAGCAACAAAATTATCTAAAAAAAAAAATTTTGATGACAGGTAAATCAGACTGTCATTCGTGTCTCATTAGCACATTGATTAGCACCTTCGTGTCGTACAGGTGTGTGTGTGTGGGGGGGGGGGGGGGACTCAAGAGTAATCACATGTATTTAACCAAGTGTTGATGAATCTCTCGTTGCCAAAGGTAGATTAGTGCCAGTGCCTAGGGTGTCGATGCCAGTGCCTATGATGCCATCTGGTCCATTAGGATTATTTCCCTTACTAGACATAGGCGTTTAAGAAAGGGTACATTGTATTTTCATTGGCATCATTTGAGTTATTGGGATAAAAAAATTTCCATTGGGTACTATGGTAATAGTGGAACAATTTTGCCCTCGCCTTCCAACTATATAAACCAATGGTACAATGTTATTTTTGTTTCGGCACTGTATTTTTTTTTGTTCATATTGTACAACCATTTGTAGAGTGGAACTTTTTTTTTTATCTTTGGAACAGTTTAATTTATAGCGAGGAGTTTATTGTACGATATAATTACTTATAGGGTGAATTGTCGATTATAGAACACATACACACACACATACAAACAAAGTCACACAAACAAAAACACACACACACACACACACACACACACACACACACACACACACACACACACACACACACACAAAAAAAAAAACACCCACCCCACTAACTAACAAACAAAAATACAAGCCTACACACAAAACAAACAAGCAAACACAAACAAACACACATACCCCCAAAAAACACACCAAACATACAGACACAGAGGAAAGTGACATATACGCTTTGTACATATACCTTTTTTATTATTATTTACAAAGTTTGGGAACAGAATTTCAGGAGTTGTCAGAAATTGTATATAAAAAAGAGAAAGTATTACTCTCTCCCTTACTCCAGTTAGAAAGTTTAGTTTGAGTGAAAGTTTGTGGGGAGAGTTTCATACCAGAGTGAGAGGGGAGGGAGAGTAGAGTGAGGGGAGAGTGAGAGTAAAGTGAGGGGAGACTGAGAGTAGTGAGGGAAGTGAGAGGAGAGTAAAAATAGTGAGGATAGTAAGAATAAAGTGAGAGAAGTTACGGGAGAGTGAGAGAAGTTACGGGAGAGTGAGAGAAGTTACAGGAGAGTGAGAGAAGTTACGGGAGAGTGAGAGAAGTTACGGGAGAGTGAGAGAAGTTACGGGAGAGTGAGAGAAGATACGGGAGAGTGAGAGAAGTTACGGGAGAGTGAGAGAAGTTACGGGAGAGTGAGAGAAGATACGGGAGAGTAAGGAGTGAGGTAAAGTAAAAGTAGAATTAGTACTGATACTTACCATTTCGCCACAGGTGTTGGGTCACACCTACACCTGTTGGTCATCTTTCTCTGCACACCTGTAATAAGTATACAGTACTGCATGTGTTAGGTTAGGTTATTTTTTACTATTTTATTATTATTGTTGTTGCTGTCATTATTAAAGTACTCAGTATAGGAGATGTAAACAGGGAAACCAGATACCAGATGAACAACGATGCCATAGAGAAATCCGACTGCGAGAGAGATTTAGGAGTAATGATAAGTAGGAACCTTAAGCCAAGTAAACAATGTGTTTTTGCTCGTAACAAGGCTAATAAAGTACTTGGGTTCATACAAAGGAGTGTTAGTTACAAGACTAGCGAGGTCATCCTAAAACAGTATCTTGCGCTTGTGAGACCTCACCTGGATTACTCAGTTCAGTTCTGGTCACCGTATTACAGAATGGATATAGAATTCTTGGAAAGAATTCAGAGGAGAATGACAAGACTAATCCCGGGCATTAGGAACCTTGAGTATAGAGACAGGTTAAAGCATCTTAATTTGCACTTCCTCGGGAGACGTAGAGCGAGGGGCGACCTGATAGAGGTGTATAAGTGGAAGTCAGGGCCAAACAAAGGGGACATTACAAAGGTACTCAAACTATCCAACCAGGAGCGAACTCGTAACAATGGTTTTAAATTAGACAAATTTAGATTTAGGCGTGAACTAGGTAAACACTGGTTTGGAAACAGAGTAGTGGATGAATGGAACAAGTTACCAAATATCATCATTAACTCGAATACGCTGAATAGCTTCAAACATAGGTTGGATGCTTATATGAGCAATAGGGGTTGGGTGTAAACGGGACTGCCCAGTATGGGCCAATAGGCTCGCTGCAATTTCCTCCATTCTTATGTTGTTATTATTATTGTCATATTATTAATAGTATTATTATCATTATTATTATTATTATCATTATTATTATTATTATCATTGTTGTTATTGTTATTATTATCATTGTTTTTGTTGTTATCCCAGAAACACAAACAACTCAGCAGGTCTTGTACCTACCACACAAACACTGCTCACAAACTAGCAACATACAGTACAGTAAAATTCAATATATATATAATTATCAAAATACAAATTCGTAAAAGGTAATCATCAGCTGCTTTTAGAAATTAATAACGCTTGATAAACACTTTTGTTCAAATGTTCAGTCATCATCATCAAAGGTTCTGTTGTCTAATTAAATATTGATTGAGCCTTGACGTATGTTGGTGGCTGAGAGGTGGAGAGAAAATATATATTAGTCTTTTTATAAGTTATATTAATACTACTACTGCTACTACTAATAATACTCTTAGTCCATATGTCTTATCAATATTTCGGAAGTTAAGGGAAGTCGACCACCTAAATACGCCTCGACCAATCCCATTCCCTTCAACCTTAGCATCGATCTTTTCATTGGTTGTCACGAAGATGATTTTCCCTTGGATTTTTGGTATGGGAACGACCCCTTTGACCAATCAGCTTTCTGTGAGGTTGTTTGTTATTTGTATTTTGTCTCAATTATTCTCTCAAGTTTGTAGTTTATTCGTGATTTATTTCGAAATAGATGAAGAAGAAGAGGTGGAGGAAGTATGATGATAAGGGAAATGGCAGACTGGACGATAATAATTGGTTAGTATTCCCTGGTTCAGAAATACGTGATGATGATGATAATAATAATAATGTTAATAATAATAAATCACTATACACTCCATGACCTCTGACCTTCACCACTTAAAGGTCATCTCAAGTAACACCTCGAGGACCTACCCCTTCCCCTAAGACCCTAGAGGAAGTGAAGTATCAGGCCCCTCACTAACTAAAGACCTCAAGTTGTCGTCATCGAGTTTGTTATTGTCTTGTACTCTCAACCTCTGATCTTTCCCGAAAAAATAAAACCCACCAGAGGGCAACATCGTTCTTCGGAGGTGGGAAAAAACAATTGAGCATCGCGCCACCATACTAGTCACGGGCGGTCCAAAGTGTAAAGTCAAATAGTTTGTGGTCTTTTTGAGGTATTGGCCCTGGGAGAAGTACAGCTAAATATATGATAAAAAGAAAGAAAGAAAAGAATAGAACAAGTGGAGGCTGCTGGGGTGAGGTGGTAAAAATAGGAGACAAATAAAATCGTGTATTTCACCTTAAAGGAGACGTCAGCTGCTCCTGGTAACATCATCTGTCAGCGTCTGTAGAGATTGTTGTCAGCAGCTGCATTTGAGGTTGTCAGCAGCTGTAAAGTTTGTTGTCAGTAGCTGTAGAGGTTGTTGTCAGCATCAGATTTCATAATACAGTACACTACGCAGTTACGGTGACGTCATCTAGGGTCCATCAAAGTCAGACTCACCTGTGACTCACCTGTGACTCACCAGGTATGAGTTTCCACCCATAGTCTTGTGGCCCAGGGAAAAAAATCTTTAAATGGTCCTAATCTGGTAATTTTTATGCAAACACTTAGAAAATGTAATTAGCTCCTCTCCATATGCAAATGTAAAAGGAAAATCTTCTTTTTAATTTACATAAACTATCAAGAGGCACAAGTGGCTGACCAGGAAATAGAAGACGATAGCGATCACTTAACCTAACCTAATATACCTAACCTAACTTAACCTTATCTAGTTAAGTTGTGGTAGTTGATGTGGTAAGAGAGAGAGAGAGAGAGAGAGAGAGAGAGAGAGAGAGAGAGAGAGTTTCTTTTGTCTCCTGCAAGTTAACACACTGTACTGATAACTGACGGAAGGTGTCAGGTGTCATGGAGGCTGTGTCGTGTGGTAGGTGTTGTGTGTGTCAGGTGTTGTGTGTCATGTGGTTGGTGTCGTGGAGGCTGTGTCAGGTGTTTTCAGTTGGCAGGTGTCATGTAGTGTAGTGTCAGGTGTCAAGAATTCTGTGGAGTGTGTCGAGACTCAGTTGTCACTTTAAAACAAAAAAAATACTGATTTTTGTCAGTTTTTGTCGATACTTTCCGTTAATAGATAAAAATTGTTCACAAAAATATATATATGTAACGTAGATATGGCATTAAAAAAACAATTACAAAACCCTGCATATGGCAACACTCCCACTGGCGTGACGTCAGTAGAGGAGAGCCTTAGTAATCCACATTGATACCTGCAGTGCTGAACAAGCCAGGTAAAATTACTTGGGTACAATTACCAAGCAAACTTTTCCTGCACCAACATCACACAACTTTAGCTCTATACGGGAGGTTATACGTAACATCTTTAGAATAATAGGATAAATAACATCTTTAAGTTAATAGGATAAATTACATCTTTAGAATAATAGGATAAATTATTTGATTTGATATTAACGTGAAGTAACGTCTCCCCATGACAGATCGGGGGTAACTAACATTAGCATCATACATCATCCAAGAGACTATCTCATCCAGGCTGGAGTTGCCAAGACGGGTTTTATTTATAATTAAATTTTATTTGGAAATAATTAATTGGTTAATGTAATTTATTTCAGGTTGATAATTTAGGTAATTGTTTTATATTTGTGTTTAATTAACGAATGAAGTTTGACATTATTGAATATTGCTCTTCATACCATGAATTTTTTCCTGGCAGTCGTGTATTTCCTTTTGGTGACGTTATTTTCCCTTAATGACGTCACCTTTCCCTTGATGACGTCACTGCTGTCTCGAGAAAATGACAACCAGTTTTGGAAAAATGTTGAAAAAGGTGGTCCCGTGTTGTTGATAGTTTTTTTATTTGTTTGAGAAGACTACTGACCTGGAGCGTATGAGTGTAAGAGAAAAGTCAGTTTCCTCTAAAATTGTTCTTGAAGTATAAGTGTTTTGTGCATTTTAGTTTGTGAGATGAAAAGTGACTTGAAACACAAAACTCGTCTTTAGATAATCACAACATGCTTTTAACATCTCACAAGAACTGACGTCACCTGGTATTAGCCACAACAATGTAGAGAATTATATACCCCAGAACACCCTAGAACCTCTGACGTTATATAAAAACATCTAAGAATACCTCAACATCGCATTAAACCTACCTGAGCATTACCTGGCCTAGATCACCACTACCACCCCCTCACCCCTCACCTACCAAAATCCCGGGATGAAATATGAATGGTCTAGCGACGCACGAAACAGCTTGCCACGGTCTATAAATAACAGTTAGCCTCCCAAAAGCTGGTCAGGCGACATATTTCAACAGGAGACAGAGTTTGAGGGAGGCAGCAACAAGCAGCAGTGAGTGGGGGGAGGGGGAGGGGGGATCGTGTCAACAAGACGACCACCATCCACCTGACTCCATTATTCACCTCACTCGCCTTCCCCCCACGGCATCAAAGTTTCCCCACACCGTTTGCCCGAAACATCACTGCACGATGGAGCTTTGACTGGTGTGTGAAGGAGGGGGGGTGGGGTTACGATCTGAAGAACTGGAGAAGATGGAGGAAGAAGGGGGGAGATGTTGGAGAAAGAAGGAGAGGGCAGCTGTTGGGGGAAGAAGAGGAGGAGGGCAGCTGTTGGGGGAAGAAGAGGAGAGGCAAGCAGTTAGAGGAAGAAGAATAAAGCTCGTGGAACTAGACGATGGAAGTCTGACCGGAGGAAGAGGAGGAGGAGGGTGGCTGACCAGACTAACAAGGGTAAGCTACCAGATGTGTATGGGGGGGGGGGGGGCGCTAAACTGTGACCTTTTGGTAGATTTTTGACGCCCGAGTTGTTTAAGGCGATGGCCCAGGAGACAGCTTTGTGCGTTTTAGGAATGGTAGATGTACTCGATGATGGTGAGTGATGTGGTGAGTGTTATGGTGTGGTGAATGTTATGTGGTGTGGTGTGGTGGATGATATGTAGTGTGCAGCTGGATATTATGTAGTTAATGTTTATGTTATGTGGAGGGATATGGTGTTACTTAAAGGAAACATAAACATAACCTAAAACACCATAACACAAATGTTTTATCATAGCCGTCATCACCATAACCAGTTTAATGACTTGACCACACGAATGTTTTTAACCCCGCGGTCTCTCGTTCGTAAAGACATAAAATATTTAACATTCTCCTGTACAGTAAATCTATCTAAGAGTCTTCAGATGTAGTCAGTCAGTTAGTTTATGATGTAGTATTAGTAATAGTTATACATTAATTAGGGTGGGTGTGTCACGTTTGGCTGTAGTGAGTTGATGGTGATCAGTGTTGCCTCATGGTGTCTGTGCACGCGACCACCTCACGAGATGTGTTAGTTTTTTCACTGGCATGTTTTAATATAATGTGATGTACTATTATATTAGTTATCGTCATCTGGTGTTATATGATCGTCCTTGTTATCTGCTGTTATAGTCATTTACAGTGCAGATAAAGACGAACAAAATACGAATACATAAGAAAGATAATAAAATATAGAAGAAACCGGATAAAAGAAGAAAACTGAAAATAAGTTTTAAAATAATAAAAAGAAGAAAAGAAGAGCAGAAAAAAGACAAGAGACAAGAATGAAGAAAAGAAGAAAAAATATAATAAAAAAAAGGAAATAGAAGAAAAATCAAAGGGGATTATCATAGCAGATTATTGTTGTGTTCATGTAAAAGTTTTCCATCGATAATGAGGATAATTATGTTAATGAATGTTGAGTGTTTGTGTTGTCGCAGTCATCATTAGTGTAATGGAAATTATACCAAATTAGTTCGCGGACAAAGATGGTGAGAGAGAGAGAGAGAGAGAGAGAGAGAGAGGGAGATGGTGAGAAAGGCTAGTGAGAGAGGGGGGAAAGATGGTGAGAGAGAGAAAGACGGTGATTCTCTCTCATTCTCCCTCACTTCTTACCTTCTCTCTTATCTCTCCTCTGTGTTATCTTCCTTTCCTCTCACCTTTCCCTCACTTTCTCTTTCTCACCTCTCCTCTCTCTCACCACTTCTTCCCCTCCCTCATCGTCTCCCCTCACCTCCTGGTCTCCTCGCCTCCCCTCCCTCTCGTCCAAAAATATACACAAAAGTTTCAAAAAAGAATCACAAATCTCTTGGTGTTCATGTAGAGAGAGAGAGAGAGAGAGAGAGAGAGAGAGAGAGAGAGAGAGGGAGAGAGAGAGAGAGAGAGAGAGAGAGAGAGAGAGAGAGAGAGAGAGAGAGAGAGAGAGAGAGAGAGAGAGAGAGAGAGGGAGAGAGAGAGAGAGAGAGAGAGAGAGAGAGAGAGAGAGAGAGAGAGAGAGAGAGAGAGAGAGAGAGAGAGAGAGAGAGAGAGAGAGAGAGAGGTGAAATATGTAAACAAAACTCAACAAGAACAATCAAAACAAAGCATAGGTCAGGACTCGGTTGACCTGGCATGACCTCAGGATTTGAGTTAAGGAGGTCACGTACAGGCAAAGTTATGTACTCAAAGGTCATATGCACCTAAGGCTATGTATACATCCTGTTTTGTACTCATTAGGTTATGTATACATCCTGTTTTGTACTCATTAGGCTATGTATACATCCTGTTTTGTACACATTCGTTTATCTACCTCATTACATAGCAGAATATGAACACACGTGCGCATCCGGTCTTATACACACACAGTCTTGTACACGCACACACACAGTCATGTACACTCATCTATGTACACATTCGATCCTATACGCATCCAACCTTCTACACAGTCATGTTGACGCACATCCATGTATACACAACCATGTACACATCCATTCAAGTACACACACGACAATGTACACACAACTAAACAACTCGCCTGACCTAGGATAGTAGTGTGAGCCAGAATACAGGGTGTCCCAAAAGTTATATTTGACCCTCTAATAGACCTAATTCACTTCTGAGACACTCTGTATATCATCCCTTTATAGCCAGTGATTTTAACCCCCCAAAAGGAGACAGGGAGACAGAGAAAGGGGGGGGGGTGTAGACAGACGGGGTAGACAGAGAGAGGGAGAAAGAAAGGAAAGAAAGCCTGATAAAAAGGAGGGGGCGTAGAATAGAAAAGAAACAGATGAAAGAGGAACAGAGAGAGAGGGAGGGTATATATAATGAAAAAGGAAAAAGAAGATAAAGGTAAAAAAAAAGTACCTAACAAAAGAGAACAAGAGAGAACGGTGGATAAAGATAAAACGAGAAAATACGAAAGAGAGAATTCGGGAAAAATATAAAACAATGGAAATGATGAAGAGAGAGAGAGATAGATGTTGGGTGGATGTGGAGAGAGAGGGAGGAAGGAAATAAAGAGAGAATGTGGAGGAAGGGAGAATATATTGTGGAGGGAAGAAAGGAGGTGGAATGTGCAATGAGGGAAAGAACGAAATTAAGGAAGTGAGGAAGACGTGGAAACAAAAAAAGAAGGAGATAAAGACGAGAACCGGAGGAAATGAAGCGAAATAAACGGGAAGATATGACGAAGAATGGAAAGGGAACAGGGAGAGAAGATAAAGATAATGAAGAGATATGTGGAAGGCGTGTGAAGGCATCGTGCGGGGTGATAGGATGGCATTAGGATGATGGGGGTGATAGGATGAGGGGGGTGATAGGATGGGGCTCTGGGTGAGGATGAGGCGCTGATGGCTTAGGATTGTGAAAGGATTTGAGGACCGGAGAACAGGAAATAGTGTCCCGGGTAAAGGAGATCATTTGTACGTTTTCGTGTGCCAAAATTAGACTTCGCGCCAAAATTTATGAGTTTTCGCGCCAAAAGCGGAAAATCTCACCTCGTGGAGAAAGTTTTCGCGCCCAAACTAGAGACTTTTCGCACTAAAAACAGTGTTTTCGCGCCACTCCTCACTCCCCCAGAACAAAAATTTCAGACCAAAAATTAAAAATAAAAAAAGGTAAAAGAAAGATAGTTCGTGCTAAAAGATTTCTGGTCAAAAATGAAAAGTTTTGTGCCAAATATGAAAAGTTTAGGCGGGAAAAATACGCCATTTTAGCGGCAGGGGGCCAGGCCGGGCCCTTTCATATATCCTGTATTATTTTATTTCATTATTCTTCCCTTTATTCACATATACTGTACTATATATCCATTTGTTTATGTTTGTTCTTTGTTAGAGGCATAACACTGCTTCTCTGACGTCATCACCCACCTCAGCTATTGACGTCATCACTCACTTTAATTAATGACGTCATTACAGATTCTAATTGATGACGTCAGTGTTCTATCAGTGATGCCAACGCTGTGTTAAAATCGTCGAAGCTGACCCATTAATATCACTGCAGGCTGTGACAGTCAACGCTAGGTTAATGATGTCAGTTTTATGTCAGTGACGTCAGCTATAGGCAAATGACGTCAGCACTGGTTGAGAGACGCCAGTGCCCGGACACTAAAGTCACCGTGGAGTCAGTGACGTCAGTATTACGATTGTGATGTCAACGCTCGGTAACTAGAGATATTGCTAGTTCAGTGACGTCAACTCTTGGCCAATGACATGAATATTCAGCCAATGACATCAATACTTGGCTATTGACGTCAGTAACCTGCCACTGACGTCAACTGAAACGAAACAAAAAGTTAAAAGCAGAGGGAAAAGAATTAAGTTGGGAAAGAACGAAAGAAATAAAGAAAGAAGAATATAAATAGGAGAATAAAAATTAAGAAAAAGAATAAACAAAAAAATAAGAAAAGTAAGGCTGGCATTTTTCAGGTTAGTTGAGGGATCCCTTGTTTTGTCCTTTTTTGTGAGAGGGGAGAGTGAGGGAGAGGGGGAGGGAGGGAGAGGGTGTTGGAGGGAGGGATGGTGAGAGAGACAGAGAGAGAGAGAGAGAGAGAGAGCCTCAATATCTCTAATATACTGTACTATATATTTCCCACACTCCTTCCTCTCCTTCACTCTCCCTCCATCACCATATCTTTCCCTTCCTCTCTCTCCTCTCTCAATCTCCCTCGCTCTCACTCTTCTTCCTCCTAGATTGTCTCACGCATTACTCTCCTATTCTCTCTATCTCTCATCTTCTTCTCCTCACGCCATCTCATAATTCTTCCCTTACTTCCTCTCTTTCATTATTCGTGCCTTCTTCTGCCTCTTTTTTTATCTTCCCCTCCTCCTCCTCCCTCTTCCTTTCACTCCCTCTGTCTTTTTTCTTATCTCCATCATCCTGTCTTCCTCCCTGTTTCATTGTCCTCTCCTCTTGTCTCTCTTTTCCTCTCTTGGTCCCCTTTCATCCCCTCCTCCTCCTCCTCCTCCTTCTGCTAAGACTTTTTCCATCTTTCTCTTTTCTATTCCCCTCCTTCTTTATCTTCCTCTCTTTCTTTTTCTTATTTATTTCACTACATCATTCTTTAATTTCCTTCTTCGTGTCTCTGTGTCTGTCTCATTCTGCTCTCTCTCTCTCTCTCTCTCTCTCTCTCTCTCTCTCTCTCTCTCTCTCTCTCTCTCTCTCTCTCTCTCTCTCTCTCTCTCCTCCATTCCAAATTTCCTATCTTTGAGTTCCCTTCCTCCTCCATCCTTATCTCCTTTCCATCTCCCCCTCCGATTCATCTTCCTCCCCTGCCTTCCACCCTTCCCTCTTCTCCCTTCATCATTCCTTCTCTCTACTTCTCCCTCTCCTCCCTCTCTTCCTCCTCCCGTCGCTCTTCCCCTCTTCTTTCCTCTCTCTCTCTCTCTCTCTCTCTCTCTCTCTCTCTCTCTCTCTCTCTCTCTCTCTCTCACCGTGACGTCCCCAAGTCATGACACATTCTCTCTGTGTACATATTTAACATTGTGAGCCTCCCAGGTTAATATTCCAGTAGGTTCGTGTCTCCTGATTAACATTGGATGTCGGCAGAGTTCTATCATAGTTAATATTAACATCAGTTTCACCTGACTCATGTTAAATTGTTATTAAGAGTTAACATCAGCTTCACCTGCTAGTATGTTAATTTGTTACCTGTTAATGTGGTATCTAGAGAAGGGAATTAACATTGAAGATATTTTAATAATAATAATAATGATAATAATAATAATAATAATAATAATAATAATAATAATAATAATAATAATAATAATAATACCACCATCACTACCACTTCTACCACCACCACCACCAACAACAACACCATCAACAACATTCACTCAAGTTAACAATACAAAACAATACAATATTAACCCCCTAACATTCTTCTTGACGATGTATGACCCCGTTAAACATTCCTCAACTAACATTCAGTATCATTCTGCAGTAAAAATATTAATGTTAGATTTCCCAGGTGGGCGGCGTGACATAGTGAGTTGTATATCACATAAACTGAGACCTACGA
The DNA here is from genome assembly GCA_958450375.1 of Homarus gammarus. Lineage (NCBI taxonomy): Eukaryota > Metazoa > Arthropoda > Malacostraca > Decapoda > Nephropidae > Homarus > Homarus gammarus. Next base: position 804,627 of record CAUDMG010003621.1, read on the forward strand.
CCTATTGATGGTACCCAGGAGACTACCGTGTGAGAGAGAGAGAGAGAGAGAAGGGTGAAGGGGCAGTGTGGAATGAGAGAGAAAGAAAGAATGGGAGAAGGATGGGATTGAGTGAGGGTGAAGTGAGAGAGGAAAAGAGGAAGGAAGAGGAGAATGGGATAAGAGAGAAGGAGAGGGGGAAGAAGAATGTGATGAGAAAGAGTAAAATAAACATCTACTTCACGTCTCTTACATAAGGAATACACCAGTCCACTAAAACACCTTAAGTGACCTATAGTTTATAAGTAACCAAAAATAACAAATCTTATCCTCCATTTTCTGTTGTAAAGAAAACGGAAAAAATATAATTCGAATATTTAGCTAAAGGTGTGACGTCATCAGAGGCACTTGTCAACAATTATGTTTAATGACAGAAGCTTTGGGAGTATAATATATGAATAAAAAAGGTAATTATATAAAGTGGGAACCCTTATCCTCTAGTGACGTCAAAAGAGAATTATGGTTTAGTAAACATAATTTTTAACATCTTAACAGCTACATAAATATTCCAATTAAATTTTGAAATACTGTTTGTGTTTTTAATTAGTTTTTTTTACCATATATATAAAAAAAAACATTAAATAGCTTCTCTTATCTGTACTGACGCTCCACTTGTTATACCTCCTGTGACGTCATCAGCTACTCCGGTAAATGAGACTCAACAAATGTTCGTATTTTTTTAATTAATTTATAAGAACTTGTACAGTACGTCTTGGCTTCTTAATTATTATTTTTTATAAACTTGTACATTTCGTGTTATTAATTATCGTTTATAAGATTGTTGTGTTTTATTACGAGGGGAAAAGAGGTGTGATTGTGAAAGACTCGGGAAATAGGTGTTGGTGGTTAAGAATATTTCCTCTTTAATGAATATTTTTAATGTTTTTTGATTCCCTAAGTAAACGTTTGTCAGAATTAGCGTAACGAAGCTTAAACGTTCCTCAGAATCAACGTATCAAGCTTATATTCAGAGAGCTGTGTGTTCCTCTGTACCACTGGGATCATGAGAAGGCAGGTGAGGCGATAAGACTTTGGTTGACGAGTGTACTAATTAGTTATATTGTTTACTATTGACACAGGTGTTAAGTCTTAAGGTATAGGACCATGAGAAGCTGGTCCATGAGGCAGAATTTAAATGAGACACGCATGCGCAGTAGCTTTGTTTACATACTCGTCAAACCCTATGTACAGTTAGTCCCCTTCACTAATGCGTTTACAGGGGCTCGTCATATAAACATTCCACAAATCCTTTCATTGAGATATTTGTTTTAATGTTTACTATTGTGAGTTTCCTTCTGTCGAATGTAAACAAACACAACGCTGCCATACTGCACGACACCTGACGAGCCCCCTGTAAACGCACTAGTGACGGGGTTAAGAGTTTACTCCCGGCCAAAATGAAGCAGCATCGATTCCCTAATGAGATGAAACAGTCAGGGTAAGTCAGTTCGGAGACTCATTCCCGTGACCAAATTTCATCACGGGGAACGAACCCTTGTCCTCGACTGTACACTAACCAATATCCCTCCCCCCCCCCCCCAAAAAAAAAAACAATAAATAAAAACAAATAGAGAAAGATTCGTAAATGGAGAATGTGTGTTAATGTGTCTCCTAGTCATGTGATAAGGGTTATATATACTTATCGGGGAAAATGATATTGGTAGGATATTGTATTAGCTTGATTATTCTCTCTCTCTCTCTCTCTCTCTCTCTCTCTCTCTCTCTCTCTCTCTCCCTCTCTGGTTGTGAACATTTTGACTGAGTGTTCAATATCTGGATCGTCCGTACATAAGAAGAAGAAGAAGAAGACAAGAATAATTATCATTCATTTCACACCACCTTCGCTTCACTTGTTCATTTAATTAAGTTCAATTTCCTTTTTAATTAACCACATACCATAACCCCCCTCTCCTACCCCTCTCCCTCTCCTTCCCCCCTCCTACCTCTTAGCTCCCCTCTCCTTCCTTCTCCCTCCTACCTCCCTTCCCTCCCTCACCCTCATCTACCTTCAGTAATTACCAAGGCTTCATTAAGGTAATCAGTGGCTGCCTTCATTATCGAGTCACAAGTACCTGGCCTAGTACTGTATCTGAGATGGCTAGTACCTTAGGTGGCTAGTACCTGGCCTAGTGGTACCTGGGATGGCTAGTACCTGAGACAATTAGTACTTGGCTTAGTACCTGATATGGTTAGTACCTGGCCTAGTACTGTACCTGAGATAAACTAGTACCATAACTATCACGTAACCTAACCTAGCACCGTAAATCAGACAGTAATAGACACGCGGCGGAATACTTTCATCACAGGTGTTGGCGCATGTGTTACCTGACCAACATAAGTAAACAAACAACCCCCCCTCCCCCTCCCCCCATCTATACATCATGGGGAGGGGAGGCGGAGGGGGGAGGGGGGTCAAACGCTACAGTAAGAACCAATCAGGATTAAAGGTGACATTCCAACATCCAATCAGATTCCAGCTCTATCAGTACAGCAGGCGATACAACACTTTTCTAGGAATACTGTACCATGGGTGTTGGCTCTTGCCATTGGTCAGGTTAGGTTAGGTGAGAGGTGTTATGTGTCTGTGTGTGTTGAATCGACTCAGTAGACAGTTGTTGGGTAATGGTTGGTGGTGTTTAGATGGTGAAATTACGTGTGAGTCTCTCTCTCTCTCTCTCTCTCTCTCTCTCTCTCTCTCTCTCTCTCTCTCTCTCTCTCTCTCTCTCTCTCTCTCGCTTAAGTTCTGTTGGACTCCTTGAGTACGATGACTTAAGCCAACAAGGCACACATAGACATACTAATACACAGGATAGACACATACACACACACACACACACACACACACACACAGAACCACCTCCCTTGCGAAAGATCCAGGGGGGGGGGGACAAAAATTTTCACATCCAGTAAAAGTTGTGTAAAATCGTACGTTTGTAAACATTGTGAAAAGGGGGGGGGTGGCTTGTTTCTCTGGGGGTCAATGTAGTTTATTTGAGGGGTAAGGGGAAGGTTGTGCCTCTGTGGGGTTATTTATCATACCTGGGGTTGACAATGTAGTTTTTTATCGTTATTGAAAACCTCAAATTACTCTGGGGAAATCTATTCTGGTTCCCCATTATTGCAGGTATAAGCCATTAGGTATTGAGTAGAGGAAGAAAAACGTCTGATTGGCTGGCTGATAGGTCTGATTGGCTGACTGATGGGTTGATTGGCTGGCTGATAGGTCTGATTGGCTGACTGATGGGTCTGATTGGCTGGCTGGTAGGTCTGATTGGCTGACTGATGGGTTTGATTGGCTGGCTGGTAGGTCTAATTGATCTGATTGGCTGGCTGATAGATCTGATTGGCTTTTTTCGTTTTTTTTTCTGTGGCCCTTTTATGACTATAACTCGTCTCTCATTGGTTGACTAATTTGCCAATCGGACGTTACCTTTCAGTACCAGTTTATTGCAATCCAGGACCTGTGATTATTGCTAACTCTTGTTGTTCTTCTAAAAAATCAAAATAATATTAAAAATCGTCAACAAACTTAATATAAAAACCCGACTAAAACTTGTAAGCTATGAAAAGTTAAATTCTTCAAGTTAAATTTTTGTAATGAAAATATTTAGTGAAAGAACAAGTGCTGGAATTTTTTCTAATGCTGGGAATTTTTTTTTTTTTTGACAAGAATTTTGGAAAAGTTCTTCTGTTTATGAAAAGTTTTGACGAGGAAACTTTTTTGATGGGTTGTGTGAGTGTTGTTGTAAGTTTGTTTGTTTGTTTGTTGTTTGTAGTTAATAGGAAGGAGGAAAGGAGGAGGGGGAGAGGAGAGGGGGAAGGGAAAGAAGAGAGAGGGAGGAGAAGGAAGGGGAGAAGAGAAACTTCATTCTTCCCCCTGCAATTCTCCCTCCTCCTCATACATCATCATCCTTCTCTTCTCCCTCCTCCTCCTCCTACCCTGCCTCCCCCTCCCCTTCTATTAATCACTTGAGCCTCCATCCATCTCCCTCCCTATCACCTCCTTCCCTCCGTCTTCTCCCTCCCACCTACTCCCTCCCTCCCGTGTCCCACTTCTCTGACCCTCCCTCCCCCCTCCCTCCCTCCCTCCCTCCCTGACAATTAACCGAACCTACTTTCACCAAGCTGTTCAGACACATGTTCACACCAGTAGAAAGAGCTCCAGTGTTCAGACTTGTTCCACGCTCCTGCTTTCTCCTGCTTTCTCTCGTTCAAGTGGATGACATCAAGTGCTTTCTATTCTTACTGAGAGAGAAGGCGCCTCGGTTGAGAACTTTCCCTATGGTGGAAAGTGGAGTATTTTTCCTAGAACTTTTATCTCCATATACTTTCTCTCCTTCAGGAACTTTCTCTCATTTTGACTGAAAGAATATTGGGAACTTTTTTAATTGTTCAGGTAAAGAGAAACTTATGAAACTTTCTCTTGTTCAGGAGAAATAAAGCACCACTACTCTTTCTCTCACGTATATAAGGAAAACAAGATATACTTTCTATTCCAATGAAAGAAAATATAAGAAATTTTCTCTTTTTTTAGCTCAGCCCCCCCCCCCCCCCCCCCCCCCCCTCGCCGGAGGTGAGAGACGAAAAGAGAAAAGTGTGTAATGGTCTGGATGAGAGAAAGTTTCACGAGGTTCAGGTGAAGAGAAAACTGAAACTTTCTCTTGCTGACTGGAAGAAGTGAACCTGGTGAGGGAAGAAGGTCACCGACTGTCTTGTCTCTTCTTTCTTCTCTCTTTTTATTTATATTCTTGTTTTTACTTTATTTACTTCTTTTCTTTTTGTTGTTCGAATGAGGGAGAGTGGAGAGAAAAAGATAGAAAGAAGTGAAGAAAGAAAAAGAGAGCGTGTGTGTGTAAGAGAGAGAGAGTAGAATTAATTGACCATTAGATTATGATAAATCGTTCCCTGTAAGCATGAGTAACTGTAGACGTGTCCTTGTACCTGCGTGTTGTGATTAATTAAGGTGTGACTGCATACCTGTACTCTCTTTCTTTCGTTATTTATTTATTTTCTTTCTCTGTTTCTCTCCCTCTATTACTCTTATTTTTCTCCCTTTTACTCTCTTCTCTTTCTTGCACACACACACACACACACACACACACACACACACACACACACACACACACACACACACACACACCTACGCTCCTTCAATATAAAGAAAAAATTATATCTCTAGACAGGTGTGTAGTTGTGTACTGTGTGTGTTGTGTGTGTGTGTGTGTGTTCAGAACAACCATCACCACAAGAGCCAGTCACCTGAACAACAAAAGCTCTCGTATAGTATTTCCTGCAGCACTAGAGAGACCCGCTGCGTGATTCACTGTGGCGTAAA
>CAUDMG010003621.1:812500-822500 GCA_958450375.1 Homarus gammarus
ACACACACACACACACACACACACACACACACACACACACACACACACACACACACACACACTTGACTTTCCTCATTTGGTAGAAGTTTATAGTTGACCTGGTGACCTTGACCTCTGACCCCACACCACCAGAATCAATGGTCCACGAAGATTGACCTACAGGTGTGTGAGGTGACGTGTGGGGTTGAAGGTGATGGTCCAGTGTTTTGGTCAGGTGAGGCGCTAAAGTGTCCATTCCTCACTGACTAACATACACAACATCACATCATACACGCAACACAACACAACATCACATCATACACGCAACACAACACAACATCACATCATACACGCAACACAACACAACATCACATCATACACGCAACACAACACAACATCACATCATACACGCAACACAACACAAGAACGTAAATTAACCCCCCCTAATCACGAATCATTGTTAAATTGAACTCACATAACCTCACTATAATCGATAAGATAGTGTTTTTAATCAGATAGCGATAAAACCTTTTTTATGTAGCTGTTAGTTGAAAATAGAAACGTAATATTTTTAAACACTCATTTGTTTCTTTTATTGTTGGGGGTCTCTTAAGTGTCCCTTTGTTGTACTGTACTGAGGCGCCGTGTGTGTGAGACCAACATTATCACACATACAACAACAGCTGTCCTGGTTCAGTAAATAAAACCCTCTTGCTGTTAACTGAAGCCATTACTGGATTTACCGATTGACCCCGGGACGAGACCAAAATAAACATGGGATTATTGACATTACGTTTCCATAGTCATGACAGTGTTGGTACATCACACCCAGGGAGACACTGAATCTGACTGTCTCTTTTTGCTCGACTGTATCGTTAGGTGGAGTCTCCATAGTGCGAACCAGCGACCCAAAGGACATGAGTTGAGTGTTCTATCCACTCGGCCGCCACCTCCCAGCTGTTTCATTAGCTGTGTGTTAAGTACTATAGCAAGGTTGGTTATAACGTATCCAGTAGCGACTGAGTAACAGTGCAGGAATTATTTATCTAGACAGACAGATAAACAGACTGGCGAATGGATGGATGGACAGCCCCATATCTCTCTAACCCTTCCACCGTTTCCGTTGAGGGAGATAATACCTTACTGTCTCTCTCCAGTCATCCCTCATCCTGTCTCTAACTGTCACTGCCAGCCGTCAGTCACCGTCAGCCTGTTATTACCTTTACGGTGCCACAGCCCAGTCACTCAGAGTTTTCTATGACGTCAATGCAGCCTTGGCCAATCAGTGAGGTATCTCGCTGGCGTCATTACAGCCTTAACCAATCAGTGAGGTATTTCATCAACGTCATAACAGCCTTAGCCAATTAGTGAGATATCTCTTTGACGTCATAACAACCTTAGCTAATTAGAGAGATATTTCATTGACGTCATAACAGCCTTAACCAATCAGTGGGGTATCTCATTGACGTCATAGCCGCCTTAAGCAATCAGTGGTAACCTGTAGCCTCACCTGATAACATATCATACGAGTCTCTCCCTTATAGATCACCTAAAGAGACGACCAATTAAAAAAGATCCAAAAAAAAAACAAAAAACAAAAAAGGTGTTGAAAAATGAACATCAAATAGACCACATAATTCTACCTATTTTTTCAGTTTATGACAAAAATCGAAAAAAATTGTAAATAAAAAAGTAAAAAGAGAGACATTGTCCGCCATTATGATAAATTAATCCAGTGACTTTTTTTTCTCTATTTTATTTTTTGTGAATTAACACTTTTGTTCACTTTTAAAATATCGGGAAAAATGTAATAACACTTTTATTAATTCGGTAAAATACTTAATTCAATAATGAGTGTCATATTTATTTTCTCATTCGCGTATAGTTTATGTATAATACTATTATATTGGCATTTATTGTAAATATACATATCCATACACCATCATGTATACACGCACACATGTACATTATGTATATATGTGTGTGTGTGTGTGAATTTGTATACTGCATATGTAGTATGTATGTACGTATGTAAATTTGTATGTTTTTAAGTATGTATGTATGTATGTACGTTTTTGCCTCCTTCTTCAGTCTTAGTTAAATGAATCTTCAATACCTTACTGGTGTCTTAAGAAAGGTCTACTCAATACCTTACACCTGTTCGGGGTGATGGGGAGGACGTCTGTATCACACCAACATTGTGCTGGCAGACGTCACACATCACCAGCTGAGGACAATGTTGCTCTTGAAATACGAACATTCACTCCATCACCACGAACAGGTGTAAGGGTGTGTTGTGTAAATATGTGTGTGTGGGGGGGGGGGGGTTAATACATATTTACAGGAGGCAGAACATATCATACAGTATACAATATATACAAGATATGAATAACACTGAGTAATACACAAAGAACAGGTGCAAAAACAAAAATACTCACCGATTGGCCACGGGTGTTATTCCGTCATAAACCTATACGCAAATTGATTGGTGAAATGTTTCATGAATTCATCAAAAACATCCAGTGATTGGTCAAATGTCTCATGACGTCATCAAAAACACTCTGTGATTGGTCAATGCGAGTAAATTTTAATAAATTTCAATAACTCAGTTAGAGAGGGAAGCTGTCATGGCGTCATGAAGAACACCTACTAATTGAGCCCCGATTCAGTGATACATGACACCCAGCATGACACCCTACATGACACCCAGCATGACACTCTCGGTTAGACACATGACTGACAGGTGTTTATAGCATTTCCTGATGACACTATAAATGACGTTTGTCTAATTGATGGTGTAATTGGCTGACGTCAAGAACACGGGCCTAACTTTATATGAAAAAGGTGTTCAGTCATGATCCGTTCCTGAAAATCTGTACTTGACCGGATTTACGTTAGGTTAGGTTAGGTTAGGTTAGGTTAGGTTCATTGGCTTAGATCAGGTTAGATAGAATTAGGTTAGATCAGGTTAAGTTAGATTAGATTAGGTTGGGTTAGATTGAGTTAGGTTAAGTTAAATCAGGTTAAATGAGGTTAGAACAGGTTAAGTTCAAGTTTATGTATAAAATTACAGGTGCAGTAATTTATGCTCATGTTATTATATCGCTTCGTTACACACTTGACATGTACCAAACTTACATATCCCTCATCGCTAATATGTAATCAAGTTGTATAATTTAATAAACGTCAACTGCGAATTATAAATTATATTTGTTGGTCTTTAATAATAATAAAAAAATAATACTGATTTTATGTAAAGTATTATTTCTTAACTTGTTTTACATATAGTGAACATACGGAGCGGGTACACGGACACAGTCAGACGCGGGTACACGGACACAGTCAGACGCGGGTACACGGACACAGTCAGACGCGGGTACACGGACAGACAGACGCGGGTACACGGACACAGTCAGACGCGGGTACACGGACACAGTCAGACGCGGGTACACGGACACAGTCAGACGCGGGTACACGGACAGACAGACGCGGGTACACGGACACAGTCAGACGCGGGTACACGGACACAGTCAGACGCGGGTACACGGACACAGACAGACGCGGGTACACGGACAGACAGACGCGGGTACACGGACAGACAGACGCGGGTACACGGACACAGACAGACAGACATATGGACACGGACATAGACATACAGATACACGAAGACATAGATACAGACATTGGAGGTAATACACAGACAGACAGACTGACGGAGGGACATTTAGACGGCTATCACATAGGTCTAAGCAACGTATTGTTAGGTGTGTGTGAGGGCCAGGTGCTTGGTGTGTGTGTGTGTGTGTGTGTGTGTGTGTGTGTGTGTGTGTGTGTGTGTGCTACAATAATTCTCCCCCGCTGCAGGAACTTCAAGGTCGCGTCTTGCCCCAGGCAGCAGGGCACCGGGTCAACCACCTCCTCCACCACCACGACCTGCATTACTACCACTACCACTACCACCACCACCTACCACCACCTACCACCATTACCTTCCACCACTACCTACCACCACAAAGAGAAAGATAATCTGATTCCTTATATTATTGTATATATTATGATAAAATGATGTTGTTGACTTTAAGGAATAACTCTGTTGTGGTGTGGAAGACTCGGTACTTGACTCATGTCCCTCCCTCGGGTGCCTCAGGAGGGTGGTGTAGTGTAACCCAAGTGTCGAACATCAAAGGACGTCACTTAATACCTCCTGAAGGTGTACATGTCGTTACCTGGAGATACAATTCTTCACTGATTTACCTGTGGACGTGAACAACTCTACTCGTGGGGTTAGGTTAGGTTAATCTCTGTGTGATAGTTGGTCGTGTATAGTGTTTACGGTGTCCAATATATAAGGAAATTCCACCCACGAAGGACAATAGACTCTCGCTTGACTACTGACTGTTAACCAACACTCATTTGACTACACCATCATGTTTACTACCTCTCACAGCACACAACAACTGCCACAACATAAATAAATAAATAAATTTACTCCTGTTACCAATTTTTATTCTCATCAATATTAAGTAATGTTATTCTGATGAAGAGTATTCAGGAATATTTAATAATATATGTGAATAACTGAGACTATTGAGGAGGATTCAGGAGTATTGAAGAAGATTTAGTAATGAGGAAGATTCGGGAGTAGTGAGGAAGATTCGGGAGTATTGAAGAAGATTCAGGAGTAGTGAGGAAGATTCAGGAGTAGTGAGGAAGATTCAGGAGTAGTGAGGAAGATTCAGGCGTAGTGAGGAAGATTCGGGAGTAGTGAGGAAGATTCAGGAGTAGTGAGGAAGATTCGGGAGTAGTGAGGAAGATTCAGGAGTAGTGAGGAAGATTCGGGAGTAGTGAGGAAGATTCAGGAGTAGTGAGGAAGATTCGGGAGTAGTGAGGAAGATTCGGGAGTAGTGAGGAAGATTCAGGAGTAGTGAGGAAGATTCGGGAGTAGTGAGGAAGATTCAGGAGTAGTGAGGAAGATTCGGGAGTAGTGAGGAAGATTCGGGAGTAGTGAGGAAGATTCAGGAGTAGTGAGGAAGATTCGGGAGTAGTGAGGAAGATTCAGGAGTAGTGAGGAAGATTCAGGAGTAGTGAGGAAGATTCAGGAGTAGTGAGGAAGATTCAGGAGTAGTGAGAAAGATTCAATAGTAGTGAGGAAGATTCGGGAGTAGTGAGGAAGATTCAGGAGTAGTGAGAAAGATTCAGGAGTAGTGAGGAAGATTCGGGAGTAGTGAGAAAGATTCAATAGTAGTGAGGAAGATTCGGGAGTAGTGAGGAAGATTCAGGAGTAGTGAGGAAGATTCAGGAGTAGTGAGGAAGATTCAGGAGTAGTGAGGAAGATTTAGTAGTGAGGAAGATTCAGGAGTAGTGAGAAAGATTCAATAGTAGTGAGGAAGATTCGGGAGTAGTGAGGAAGATTCAGGAGTAGTGAGGAAGATTCAGGAGTAGTGAGGAAGATTCGGGAGTAGTGAGGAAGATTCAGGAGTAGTGAGGAAGATTCAGGTAGAAGAGAAACGTTGCCAACAAAAATAAGCAATTTCAACTTTGCGCAAAGATGCATTTTAATGAATTTCAGAGACAGAGGAAGGGAAGAAGGGAGGGAAGCTGGAAAAGTGCCAAGAGGGAGGGAGAGGGCTGGAGGCTGGGAGGGAAGTGAAGGGTTGGAGTCTGGGAGGGAAGGAAATGGAAGGCTGGAGGCTGGAAAAGTGCCAAGACGGAAGGAGGGAAGGGAGAGAGATGTAAAAGTGTCATTCCCGACAGGCAACACCAAACACGACACCGAACACGACACCGAACCCGATACCAAACCCGAAACCGAATCTGACACCAAACCCAACACCAAAACCGATACAGAACCCGATACCAAACCCGAAACCGAACCTGACACCAAACCCGATACCGAACCCGACGCCATCTTCCAGGAGCGCCAAATTGTTCCAGAAAGCTTGTAACTCTGAACATAAGAGAATAACGCCTTTCCTTACCAGTAATTACCAAGCGACGAGTCTAATTACTTTGTCCAGAATTTTAGTGTTCAGGAAATTATGAAACTATTAGACTATGATGTAATGTGTGTGTGTGTGTGTGTGTGTTCACTTATGTATGTATTTATGTATATTTTTCTGTATGGTGTGTATGTTTATGTATGTATGTATGTATGTGTGTGTGTGTATATTTGTGTATGTGTTTGTGACTTCGATTTCTTAAGTGTTTCGTGTACGTAAAGAAGAACAGCAATAAAAAAGAAAGAAGAACAAGACGAAGAAAAAAAAAACGATAAAAGAGACGAAATAAAATAAAAACTGCTAAGAATAATAAGACCAACGATAAAATTAACCATTATTATTGTATCTAATTTGCCTCCAAGAACTTTACTATGTTAAAGGTGACTTGGGGGGGAAGGAGTGACGCTATTTGCTCTTATATATCTATCTCTATTTTGTTTATTTCTGTCTAGTTTATCAATGTTTCTTTTATCTATTTATTTACGTGTTTCAAGACTTTAAATGTCTTAGGCGCATCTTGGATCACTTTTGTTTTTGATAGCTGGCGGCCATTACAAGACTGGATGGCGATCTACTCATTCGTATTGTTGTTTTATATCTGTGAATATCTCATCAATCCCTTCACTGTGTTAGGTGATAATATTATTGATACGTTGATAAACATTTGAAGATTTGAGATAAGGAAGAAGAAATATGTAGACGTAAATATTAAGACGAAAATAAGGATTAGATGGAGGAAGACGATTCAGGAACGAAGATTTCTAATAACAACATGAGGTAAACATCTTTTTAATATTTTAATTAGCTAATCTTTCTTACATAATGTTTATTTAGTTAAGTAATTCCTGTGTTTATTTTTCTATTTATGTCATCATACTCAAGGGATCAATCATCGTCCTCAAAAGAACTAATTCATCGTATTCAAGTGGTTATAATTATCGTACTCAAAAGAATTTAATCATCGTATTCAATAATCTAAAGTCATATTACTCTCACCTTTTCACTCATTCATTCACTCACTCACTCATTCATTTATTACTCACTCGGGAAGTTGTCGGTATAATATATTTTTTTTTCATCTGGTTTGTTCGTAGTGTAAGAGTGAATAATTAATGGCCTGACCTTTAATGTAGCTTAGTAGGTGTGTGTGTGTGTGTGTGTGTGTGTGTGTGTGTGTGTGTGTGTGTGTGTGTGTTATTTTATTAGGTTCTATGTATACTTTTTCTGTATATATTTTTGTGTTTTGTATATGTGTGTATGTTTCTATGTGTGTGTATACGTTTCCATGTGCGTATAATGTGTGTATATATATACGTTACATAATATACCAAGCATATGTACTCATATGTCTGTCTGTACAATCGTTTCTCAGTAGAATTTAACAACATAACTGCAATTAGAGGTCAACAACCAGTGTCACAGGTCAACTCCCCTTCTTCAGGTTACCCCCTCCCCGCCTTCTCCAGTGACCTTTGACCCCTTGTATAAATGATCGTCTGTTTGGTGTAGTAAAGAGTGACGATATTTTGGTGTTTGGGAGAAGAAGAAGAAGAAGAAGAAGAAGAGGGGGATGATGAAGAAGAAAGTGATAACGAGGAGGAAGAATAAGACTACAACAAGGACAGAAGAAGAAGAAATTGATGATTATAAAGAAGAAGAAGAAGAGAAAAGGAAGAGGGAGAAGGTAATAATAATAAGAAAGAAAAGACGATGATGGTGATGAGAAAATAAAAGACAAGAAGACGGTGATGATGGTAAAGAAGAAGAAGAAGAAGGAGAAAGATAATAAGAAGAAACAGAAGAAGAAGACGACAGCACCATAAAGTAACCTTCTCTGAACTCAAGCTAAACGTAACATTAACATAAATATAATAATCTTCAGTTCACCCCCACGTCAATTAAGCTTCTCGAGCAGTGTCTGTCATTATGTCTGTATCTCTGTCTTTACGTCTGTCCGCCTCAGTCTGTCTTGTTTGTTTCTTTCTGTTTGCCTTTACGTCTGTCTTTCTGTCTGTGTTATTACGCCTCTGTGTATATATGTCTGTCTCTGTCAGTCTGTATGCTACTATCTTTGTTTCTGTCTTTATTTAGGTCTGTGTTTGTCTGTCTGTCTTTCTGTCTATTTGTCCGTCTGTCTGTTTATTGCTGATAACCTTCACACACGCATAAAAAAAGAACAATCTTAATAGCAAATGGTGATACTTTCTTTCCTGGAATTCTTGACAACAATATATTCTCTCTCTCTCTCTCTCTCTCTCTCTCTCTCTCTCTCTCTCTCTCTCTCTCTCTCTCTCTCTCTCTCTCTCTCTCAATACTTATCATTTATCGTGACAGACAAGAGACTGGCTGGCCGGGTGACATAAAAAACTTGAAAATTATGATAGTTATACCCCCTAAACTTTCCAGTCCAGTGATAGAAAACGGGAGAAACTAGTTATAGAAAACGGGAATAGAGAACCGTCATGATAGACTTAAACATACAACCAATTGAAAGTGGATAATGTGGGTTTAAACTGGTAGAAAGTGGATAATGTGGGCTTAAACTGGTAGAAAGTGGATAATGTGGGTTTAAACTGGTAGAAAGTGGATAATGTGGGTTTAAACTGGTAGAAAGTGGATAATGTGGGTTTAAACTGGTAGAAAGTGGATAGTGTTTTTTTTTTGTTAATATGCTCTTGTTCATTATATTTTGAGTTTTATTAAGTATTTTATTAGGGGGTATCTGTCTCTGAATTGTAATGATACTCAAGGCATTATAAATATTTTTAACGTTTAAGTGCATACTCTCTCTCTCTCTCTCTCTCTCTCTCTCTCTCTCTCTCTCTCTCTCTCTCTCTCTCTCTCTCTCTCTCTCTCTCTCTCTGTATTTTGTTTCCATTTGTTTTGTTTTTCTTTCTTTTATTTTCGGATTGTCTCTGTGCGTGTGTGTGTGTGCGTGCGTGTGTCCTCGTTCTCGCTACACATGTAAACTCAATCTGCTAGTGACAATATCTATCTATCTATATCTATCTATCTATCTACTGTGTCTATCCATCCATCGATCTATCTTTCTATCTCTCTACCTACAGGGGGGTATATATGTATGTATGTATGTACAGTATGTATGTATGTGTATGTCCGCTCTCACATCAACAAAAACAAAACATAAAAAAGTTTAACTCTCGTACTGTGACCATGGAACTTTTTTGTTTATATCACGCGATCAACCTCAACCAATCAGCGTTCTGGACGATGTTGATTGGTTATACTTGATTTGCTTCAGCCAATCAGCGTTTAGACCGAAGCTGATTGGTGAGAAAGAGAAGTTATGGGATAGATTTGGGCGTTTTGGCACAACTAATTATATCTGAGTACGATGACTGCCTCTTTGGGTACGATGAGTTAACCCTTTGAGTACAATAACTTAACCTTTTGAGTACGATGATTTAACTTCTTGAGTACGTTGTGTGTGTGTGTGTGTGTGTGTGTGTGTGTGTGTGTGTTAGTCGTCCCCGTTTAGACTTTGGTTAACGGGAAATACTGAACCACCGAGTTGGATTGGATTTGCTTCAAAATGCCTCGTGCACACTTCTTGGAATATCCCCCAAGAAGAGTTCGACCCGTCAATCATCGCTTCTGGGAAATGCCTAACGGTGACGGCTTGTCTCCTTAATGCCCCTCACTCACATAGCTGAAGCCAGACACAGGACTTGGGATGATGGATATTCATTTCTTATGTTGGCGACTGTGAATCTGAAGGTCAAGAACAGGTGATGGTGGGCCTCTGTAGTCACCTGAAGTGTCACCTACAGATCAACAACAACAATAACTGATAGGGGGTTGAAGAAGGGTAATACGTGGATGGAAGTTAAGGAGTCGTAGACGTAGAGAAAGATGCCCGTGGCTCTTAACACAACTTACAGGAAGGCGATGGGATTCTCGCACCCTGCCCGGCCACAGCAACAGAGGAGGAAAGCGCTGAAGGATTGGGTTCTCTTGCTGATGACCGTCACCACCGCCACGAACGCCGCCCGGACACAAAA